>BQNB010057225.1:20771-38309 GCA_026074375.1 Tanacetum coccineum | reverse complement strand
ATCGTGCCTTTTCCATGATGATTGGCAGATTGTCTTCGTAATGTTCTTCGCAGAAGTCTTGGATGTTCACTCTGGGTGCGGCATCCGACGCCTTTTTTTATTTGTAGTTTTTGTGACGGTGGTCAGAATGTGAGTTGCGTTAGCCATCATGCTCATTCTAACGAGAGTAATTTCTAGTGTTGGGACCCACGGATGGCGCCAACTTGTTGATACAAAAGTTTGGTTGGGTCTAGCCTGATCCAAATAGGCTGCTATTCGGATGTAAAGCACCTTATTCTTGTACCAAGTGAATTCGTTGAAGGACCCTGCACAAGGGAACAAACACCGTTAATCTTATCGTGGGAGCGGATCCCACGATTGGACTCTGGCGTGAGAGTAAGTATACGGTTTAGAGAGTAATTGTATGTGGTTAGGGTTTTTGAGATACATGTATTGACCATCATTATGCTCCTTTTATAGGCTAAATACCCCTTAGGGTTTCCATAACTTTCGGCCCAAGATGCGGTCGGGATTGTCAGGATTTGTTATTATCCTTACTGGTTCAAATAAGTAAAGTATATCTTCCGTTTGATTAGTTTATCTACTCTGAAAGATAACTCACAAAGGTACCGCGGCTACGGATAATAACCGCGGCATATGGATCCATGAAGCACTGTGCCCGTGACCGCGATCCGCGACCGCTATACATGGGCCGAAAGCCCATTAGTTGCTACAAAGGCCACAAAAGTATTAGTGGGCCGGGCCGGTCCATACTATACGTCATCACATATTATTTATGTGAATTGGTTTTCGGTTCGGTTGGGTTTGATTTTGGTTTTCGGCTTTTTTTAACCCGAATTCTGCACACCCTTACCAAAGACGATTCAAAAGCCCATCATAACATATACAGAATGCAGCCCAGCATGCGCCTTTCTTAAATGTTAGAATCCTAATTTTGCAAGTTACTTTTCCCAACCATTTTGTAACCAAAACCCACAACCTGACTATTCAAATCCTTACTGTTTATGATGTAATCATTATTGTTTCATCAAACACACATTCATTTCCATCCGCATGCCCTGCACATTATGTACTTGGTCATTGGACTGCAAATAGTCACTCGTTCCCTTTGAAAATCATCCAACATCCATGAACTGGTACTTTGGGTCATGTCTTGCGTCTCGCATACCTTTGGCTGCCATGATCACACCTCTTCTTGAGCGACTGAAATTAACAAACGGGGTAAATAACGAGTAAGTAATGACCGCGCTTCGCAGCAGTTTTATAAAAATTTCAAGAATAAGGTGTTCTAACTTATATGCCTAACATTTTCATGCAATAAAAAGTTAGAAAAATCATAGTTGCGAATATAGAAGTCGTATTTTATAAGCGTAATAAAGCTAAAATCTATAATTCTTTTTTAAAACACAAAATTTGTTAAAAAGTAAATAGTGTGTAAAATTGGTCAATTTACGGATTATTAGTAGGAGGAGTAACTTTTGTTTATTTCAAAATGAGCATGTAATGACTGCGCTTCACAACGACTTAATAAAATTTTCGAGAATAAGGTGTTCTAACTTATATGCCTAACATTTTCATGCAATAAAAAGTTTTAAAAAAATCATAGTAGCGAATCCAGAAGTCGTATTTTTTAAGCGCAAAGCTAAAATCTTTGAATCTTCTCTAAAAAACAAAGTTTGTTAAAAGAACTGTGCCTGATTCGAACTGGTTGGTTCTACCCAACACAACCCCTTCTTACCATCAGACTAACTAAGTATTTGATAATGTGTTGCAGTTAGATTTATATAATATTAGTTTAGACATTTAGCAACAAATAAGATACCTTGTAAGAATCTAGATTAAGACCTCCGGCTCACTGAGCAGCATCCCTACCATTAGGCTAACATCTCTTTTGTGTTTCTTCATGCACTGACCTATACATATATATACGATAACTTAATTAGATGGCTTAATATCAAACGACACCGTTAGCTACGGCTAATATATTACAGTATAAGATAATGTGTTATACATGGACATATAATGTCAGCCTGTTAAAAAGAAACTAAGCATATGGCAACCTTCCTAAAAAAGGAGGGTTTTACCTGGTTTCTCTCTGTGTGGCGGTGGGCTCAAACCCCTAAAGAAAAGAAAAAGAAACTTAGCATACCTTCTTCCTTTATGAAGGTGATCGTTTGATCTAGTCGATCACGGGGTATTGTTAGCCGTGTTTTTAGTAAAAGTGATGGTCATTATTATTCCCGAGCCTTGTATAGGAAAACGTAGTTTTACGGGAATTACTCTAAGCTAATTGGGCCTTAGTGTCGGGCTTAAAGCCCTTGTATAATGGGTTCGGCCCAATGAAAAGCCCACAAGGCTTGTCCACTCTATGTACTATTTAAAGCCCTCTCTAAGTGTGGAGAGGGTGTTGCTTCTCTTTTTTCTTTTCTAGTGCAAGTAACCATTCATTTTTCTCTCTTTGTCTTTCTCTCTCTAAAATCTTTTTCTTATTTTTGTGTTCATGGTGATGAAATGATATCTCTAACATGTGGTATCAGAGCCTAGTTTGGGTTTAGTGGTTTTGTTGTTGTGAGCTTTTTCAAGCTTATTGATTCGGCTTATTTTTTTTAGCATATTTTTTTATTTCATATCGTATATCTACAAAAAGTGGGTTTGGTATTTTATTGGGCTATTTGACAGATTAAACATATGGGGTTCATATTATGTTAGGTAGAGCGTGTCTTAATCTTTAGAGTTTTTTTTGTGGTTTATTTTCGTCAAACAGCAAGTCACGGTTCATTTGTCTAAAATCTCTCTCATTTATGTTTCAATCATTTTGGGCTTCTATAATTTTGGGCTTATAAACAGTTTGTGTAGTTTCTTATTCTTAGTGACTAAATCATATCAGTTGTGGTTTTTTGGGGTTTTTCAAATGGAACAAAGAATCTCATAAGGGTTTCGATGTTGTCTTCACAGCTTATTTATAAGCTTATTTGAGTTTTTTGCTTGTATTTGATTTAATGCTTCTTGTCTCTTTCTCTTCTAAAGACCTAAAATAGCTTATCCTTTTTAGCTTTATTGTGGCTTATTTATCATAAGCTTATTTCATGCTTTTCTAGTTCTAGTTGGCTTATTTCTATAAGAGAGGGTTTACAGACTTGAGCAAAAAGACTTAAAAAGAGGAAGCACAATGGACAAGTTTGTTTGGTACTCCGTTCGTGGTCCAGAAAAGGGACTTAGTACGTTTTTTGTTTGTGTGTCAGGCGATCATACCTCAAAACAGGCGATGTATACACGTCCTGTCGTGAGGCGATCTATTCGTTTTTAAGAGGCGAGACTAGACATTTCTTATGAGGCGTTATATACGTTTTCATAAGAGGCGATCTATCGTTTTTTTTTTTTGTGGTGGAGTTGGGATGGGTTTGGCGAAAGATTACCATGGAAAAAAGTTAGTTAGTTTTAGTCGGTTTTAGGAAAAATAAGGTGGGCAGATGATTGATTAAGGAATGGGATCAAGAGTAGTGATTGTGTCATTACTTTATTCATTAGGGGGAGTGTTATACATTACATGTTTTGTTTTACGTTGCTTTGTTGTGAGTTGGGGTGTAATGGGATGTTTTTCGGGTGCGTGTTACGGGTGTGGGGGGGGGTGGGGGGGTGTGGGTGGGTGGGGTTGTGGTGGGTGGGGGTGGGGGTGTGGGGGGGCGGGGGGTGGTGGTTTGGTGTTGGGCGGGTTTGGTGGGTGGAGAATGTGCGGATTGTTTTTTTTTTTTTTGCGAGGTTGTTTTTTGCTATTCGTTTTGTTTGGGTTTTATTCGTTACCGTTATTTGGATATGTTGTTATTCTTTCATACTTATGTATACATGTGGTCTTAGGTTGACTGTCAATCTTTTCGTATTAAATAATTTTATCAAATTACAGTGTTTGTTTTAATTTCGGGGTTGTTCACGTTGGATATATCGCACGACTCTCTCTCGCGAGGCGAGACCGGACTAGATTGTAAATATTTCGTTGTCATTTTGTGTAATTTTAAACGAAATAAGGGAAAAAATGAAACAGGTAAGAGGAAGGGTAAAAAAAAAAAAAGAAAGGAAAGAAAAAAAAAAATAAAGGGGAAAGGAAAGTAAAAAGAAAAAAAGAAAAAAAAAAATAAAAAAAAAAAGTTTATTTTAATTATCTTATTTTCGAAATTTACCTTTTTGGTCCTTGGATATTTCAATACTTTGGATTTCAATACATTTCACCATTCGTCCTTTGTTAGCTTTTTAACCCTCTAAGTTGGAAAAGGGTTTGCACCGTTAGTCCTTATAAGCTATAATTCAACCGTTAGCCCTCCAAAGTGAATTTCAATTGCACCGTTTGTCCTTATTTGAGTTTTAATTAACCAATACTCATTTTAAGTTCAACATTTGTGCACCGGTCATCCTTTTAAGCCCATTTTTCGCCAACAAATGCTCAAATTCTTAAATTTCAACCACAATTAATCATTGTTTCACGGTTTTTTCTTGATTTAGTAAAATCCTGTAAAAGTCGATTCTTTTTACGGTTTAAGTCATAGATTTGTAAAATCCCGTGAACGTCAATTGGTTTCAATCCACAACAACAATCACTTTACCCACTAAAGATCCTTGTTTATCATTTCACATCATCTTTGCAATGTCGACTCAACAAGACATTTATGCAGCCGGTTCCGAAAACCGCCCTCCTATGCTTAACAAAGAGAACTATGTTCCATGGTCATCACGTCTTCTCCGTTATGCTAAGAGCAGACCAAATGGAAAGTTAATCTACAATTCCATTATAAATGGTCCTTATGTCAGACGGATGATTCCTGAACCAGGTGATGCAAATCGTGCAGTTCCTGTCAATGAAACCTTTCATGAACAGAAAGATGATGAACTCACTGAGAAGGAGCTTAAATAGGTTGAAGCCGATGATCAAGCCATTCAGACTATTCTTCTCGGTCTTCCTGAAGACATCTATGCTGCTGTTGATAGTTGTGAAACTGCTCAGGAAATCTGGTTACGTGTTCAACAAATGATGAAAGATTCCGATATTGGAATTCAAGAGAAAAAGGCTAAGTTGTTTAATGAATGGGAAAGGTTTACTTCCACTGATGGGGAATCGATTGAGTCTTACTATCATCGTTTCTCAAAGTTGATGAATGATTTCAAAAGAAACAAACACTTTCCAGAAAAGATTGCCAGTAATCTTAAGTTCCTAAACAACTTACAACCAGAATGGAGTCGACATGTTACCATTGTTCATCAAACAAAGGACTTGCATATAGCAGATTACACTCAGTTGTATGATTTCTTAAAGTACAATCAAAAGGAGGTAGATGATCTAAGAGCTGAACGACTTGCAAAAACGCATGATCCGCTAGCACTCATGGCAAATTCCAACAATCCTTTCAATTATCCAGTGTTTCACCAAGATCAACCATCATCAAGTACCTACATGCAACAACCACTTCCCAACAACAACAACTATAACCCACAACCATCATTCAACCAGAACTACATGCAACAACCAATGCCAAATCCCGAAGACATTACAGATCCCACAACCGCAATGAACATGGCACTTGTTCTAATGGCTAAGGCATTCAAACTAAACTACTCAACACCAACCAACAACAACCAGAGAATTTCATCAAACCCTCGTAATAGGCAGATTGCTCAACCGGGTATGAATATGGGTCAAGACAGACAGATGCAGATGGTTGGAGGCAATGGTGGGAATCAGTTTAGACAGTATGCTAGGCATAATTCAACCTGGTTTAGAAATGAGAAGCAGATTCAGAAGACTTTGACATGACTAGAAGTGTAAGAAAAGGAAGCTTTCTCAAGACATGCGGCTTTTTTAGAAACTTCGAGATGACCAGAAGTGTATGAAGAAAGATTTTGAAGACGTGTCAGGAAGTTATGAGCAGGATTCTAATCAAGATCGAGATCATGAAAGATGAAAGATATATATGAAAACACAAAATTATGAAAGATATATGGACTTAAATAAAAATGACTAATTAAAACCTTGTAAGCCTGGGTGGCCGTGTACTTTACAAAATTGACCCATTCTTTGGCTTTTAAAATTGCAGTATACTTCGTCGGGACTTCATTTAGCTTTGAAGGTGTATCTTGGTTGGGCAATATGTATGTTCGTCTCAATTTCGTTCTAAAATTCCTTAGAAGTTGACCAAGATGAATCATTAGCGCGCTTTTGCTCGCGTTTTACTGCCTAAACCCACGCTACGCCTAAAGCCAAACACCATAGTCCATATCGTAACAGCGAGGCTACGCCTCACGCCTTAGCGATGCCTTTACGGCGCCAAGGCGCACCTTTTAGAACACTGTATAACCCCGTGACTAAAAACCTTTAGTCACGACCAGTACGACAAGCATAAACATAAACTAAATCACAAACATCCTTCGACACAAACTATAACGGATCCCAATTCAAATGCACCCATGAATCTACAACTACATAAAGACTGATAAATGAAACGAAATGCAAGCAAGTGAAGTACAAATACGAAAAAACCCATTCCAGCCTCATCATTCGTAAACAACCTGTTTTGGTTTTCGAAACAAACTATAGACGGTCACAAGCGCATACTACACTTAACGAACCAAATCAAGGGAGGCTTAATCAAACAAAAAAAAAAAATACTTAACAGGTTATTAACATACCATACCCATTCATATTATAATTAAAAGCTTCACATAATTATCCAGGATTACAACTGCCAACTTAAAACATCATAAACAAAATAAAAGCTTCACATAAACAACCAAGACAACAAAACAACCATCAACAATACTGACCCAAACAAAAGAACCCTACACAAACCCTAACCCATCCTCCTCCTTCACTTCAACTGCTTCTGCTTCTCCACAATCTCCTCTTCTGCGTCAGTGAGCCAGTGTTGCAAATCAGCCAGCTTCGCCTCCGCTTTACGCTGCTCATCTCTCAAACACATAATGGTGTCCCACACCTCCCCAACATCCTCTGAAGCTTCAAGCCCAGCAATAAGGGCATTCAACTGCCCAAGTTCATTCCTTGCGATGTTGACTTCAGGCCCCATCCTCGCAATAAACCCACGCCGATCTGCAATCTGCTGAGTCACAAATAACTTCAGATACTCGTTTGGATCGGTCTTACCACTTAGCTCGATAAGATCATCAACAAAACTGTTGCTTCCGCTCGCTCCTGCCATGGTTAGTGTTAGGGTTTTGGTTAATTAGAGAGATCGAGATGATGGAAATGGAATAAATAGGGGAAGTGGTGCTAGAAACAAATATGGGAGGGGGTATAAATAGGGGAAGTGTGTGGTGGAGAAGTGGCAAATGAACCATCATTGCTGCAAGTTAATTACGCAGGCTTCTCACACCCAGAGAATTAATGGCTTCTCACATCCAATGAACAGGAAAGTTCATAATTCCCATATACCCAAACTAAACCCTCACACTCCAAAACAAGAACAAACTAAACCCCTTAACTTACACTTTTTCACAAAAATAAACCCTCCCCTAAAAACAATATATTCTATTACAAAATTTAAAAAATTTAAATTTAAATTAAAAATTTAGAAAAGTTAGAAGTAAAAAATGTTAAAAAAGCTACAAAATTTAAATTAAGACTTCCATAAATTTAATAAAAAAATAACTACAAAAATATAAAAAAAACTCAACCCGGTGATTCCAATTTCGTTAAGTACTTACTCAACCCGGTGATTCCAATTTCGTTAAGTACCTTTTTTCAACAATTATACGTTTCACGCGGACACTATAAGCCACTACAACCCAATACATATGACCTAGGGGAATTCAAACAAAACTGTGAAACTGAGGAACCGCTAAATTTGAAACCGAAAAAACCCGCTTATAATGGTTCGGTTACGGTTGTTAGTTTTATATGTCTGCGGTTAACCGAACCGAACCGTGCATATTATACATGATTGTTACCAACAAACTGAACCGAACCGCCCCGTGAACACCCAATGCATATGACCCATATGATGTCAAATACCCATTAATGAATGTGACCAGTGATAACCTAATGCACATGACCCATGACCCATATGAATTAGTCATTATCACCGGTCATGCATGGGTTCCATTACACTAGCTATAATCCACTACCACCCCAATGCACATGACCCATGACCCATGTTAATTACCCATTGTCACCAGTCATGGATGTGTCGTAACATGAAGCTATAATCCACTACAACCCAATGCACATGACCCATGACCATGTTAATTACCCATTGTCACCAGTCATGGATGTGTCGTAACATGACACTCTAAGCAACTACAACCCAATGCATATGACCCATATGATGTCAAATACCTATTAATGAATGTGACCTAATGCACATGACCCATGACCCATGTTAATTACCCATTGTCACCAGTCATGGATGTGTCGTAACATGAAGCTATAATCCACTACAACCCAATGCACATGACCCATGACCCATGTTAATTACCCATTGTCACCAGTCATGGATGTGTCGTAACATGAAGCTATAATCCACTACAACCCAATGCACATGACCCATGACCATGTTAATTACCCATTGTCACCAGTCATGGATGTGTCGTAACATGACACTCTAAGCAACTACAACCCAATGCACATGACCCATATGATGTCAAATACCCATTAATGAATGTGACCAGTGATAACCTAATGCACATGACCCATGACCCATTTGAATTAGTCATTATCAACGGTTATGCATGGGTTCTATTACATAGTTAGCCACTACAACCCAATGCACATGACCCATGACCCATGACCCATAAGCACATTCATATCATAAAAGTTTAAACAAAGTCTTCACATACAATAAAAAACATACGAATTACATTGTAAATGATCAACTACTCCAAATCATACGAATTACATTGCACATGACAAACTACTCCAAATCAAGTTTTTCTATTTCATTGAGAACTTCGTGAATTAGTGCAGCCAAATTAACTGTGTGTTGTTCCGGATGCATATGCATATCCAATGTTGCCTTTAGTACACTTATCTTTCCACGCAAGTGCTTGCAGTTTGAGCACTCTACATTTCTTGAAGATCCTGGAGAATAGTTTAGAGGTGTTGAACGTCCTGAAGAGTAGCTTGGAGGTGGTGAAGGTTGGTTGGAAAAAATATATATAATATATAATATCGAATAGTAATAGTATAGAGAGTAGCCCGTTAGATAAGAAAATCGCTTTAGAAAAAATAATAGTCTATCTTCCGAGTGTCGTTTCTACGGCGAGAGATGAATTGAAATTCACGAGAATGTCGGGAACCGAGCTTGAATGTCATAAAAGTTTTGGATTTGGTTTTTTAAATCTACAAAAAGGGAAAGGATATAAAAGGGAAGCTAAACTTTTGGTTCTAAACTATTTTTTAAACTAATATTAATTCTACGATTTAAAACTACAAGATTATACTAAAAATGATCTAAAAGATATAAATAACGAAAATAATTGCTAAATGACGTGAAATGTTCATTAAGTACGGGCTTAGGTGTAACAAATTAAAATCTTTTAGAAAACAAGTTTAAAGAAATTAAATGACAAATTAAGTAAAATTCTTTTTAAAATAAATGACAAGTAATTAAATTGCATTAAAAGTAAATGACGGTATGTAATTTGGAAAATTCTAGTGACTATTAATTTTTAAACCCTTTTTTTTCTTTTTTTTTTAAAAAAAACCACACTTAAATCACTAGTCACAGTCACATAACAAGCATACTAAAAACTACTCGCTAAACATTAAAACTAAGCTAAAATCTTCTCTATACCAGCTAGTGATTGATAAATATCAAGATGAGATACCTAAAGGATTTGATTTAATACTTTGGGGAGATTTGACAACAATGTTCCATCCAAATAAAGAAGATGATTTCTGGAAATCTCAAGAGAAGTGGAATATTATGAGCTGGAAGTTACATAAATCATCTGGTGTTCATACTCTGAAGACTGACACTGAAATGGTCATTCACATGCTAGTTGAGAAGAAGTACCCTTTGATGAAGAAAGGTGATGTTATGAAGATGTTGGAGTTGAAAATTGAAGTGAATGATGACAGTACTATGGCACCATGGTAGCTTTAAATTCATCAAACAACAGATATGAAGAACCAGCTAAAGAAGTTTCAATAAAGCCTGCTCTTATGGTCAAGGAAGGGGTTGGCTTCTTTTGTTTTGTGGGTCAGATGTAAGGGTTGTTTAGTGTTAATAATGTTCAGTTTGTATCTGTGAATTAAGGTTATGGGATGTATAGGGTGTTTTGTCTGGATAATTCCTAATGATGAAAGTGATTGATGTTTATAAAGTTCAGGTGTTAGTTATGATGTTAGAACTGGTTATATTAATTATTAACTGCTAGGCTAAACTTAATACTACTAAGCTAAGTTAAAAATGCTAGCTAGTACTTATTAAAACCTTATTAAAAGTGAAACAAGCTGAAAATAAGCAGAGGGAGAAAAAAACTTCGGATTTATAAGAAGTTTTTATATAGCACTCGTTAAGCTACTCAGCACAAAAACAATTAACTTGAATAACTTCTGTATTTAAACAGGAATGATAACTTTAACGATTTGGTTGCTCTGCAAGATGGTAACCCGCGTGATACTTTGTAAGGGAGGTAGCGGGTTCAGTTCTTGCTGGGTTGTTAAACATCAGTTTTTATTTCATTGTTTTGAAAACTATATTGGTTTTTTTGGGTATTTAGTCACATACAACTAAGCTTAAGTGACCAAAAGTGTTATAAGTGTTAACCATTATGGTGTTTAAATTGAAGAAATGTGTAATTTGTGTGACTATTGATTATCCAATGGCCACATGAATTTGATGTTTCTGTGACCTTTTGTAATATTTAGCCACACAAAGCACCATGATTTTGTTTTGGTTATTTTGTCACTACAACCTTTGCATTAAAGTGACCAAAAGTGTTAATAAGTGTGACCATATGGTGTTTAAATTGAAGAAATGTGTATTTTGTGTGACTATTGATTATTTAATGGTCACATGAATTTGATGTTTGTGTGACCTTTTGTAATATTTAGCCACACAAAGCATGTTTGGTGTATTTAGTCTCATACCAACATAGCTTTATGTGCACTCAAAAGTGTTCATAAATGTGACAATTTGGTGCTTTTAATTGAAGAAATGTGTATTTTGTGTGACTATTGATCATCCAATGACCACATGAATTTGAAGTTTGTGTGACCTTTTGTAATATTTAGCCACACAAAGCATGTTTGTTTTGGGTATTTAGTCACATACAACTAAGCATAAATTGACCAAAAGTGTTAATAAGTGTGACTATATAGTGTTTAAAGTGAAGAAAATGTGTATTTTGTGTGACTATTGATTATCCAATGGCCACATGAATTTTATGTTTGTGAGACAAAACGTTTAGTGTGACCATATATGGCATTTGGTAACAGTGTTAGAAGTAAATGTGACTAAACACATTAGCTTTTGGCAAGCTAACAGAAAATAAACTTTAGACACACATATTAAGTTACGTGACCATATGTAATGGATTTAGGCTACACTTAAATAATGTGTGACAAAACGTTTAGTGTGACCATATATGCCATTTAGTTACATTATTCAAGTGTGTGACAAATATTTGTCACTATTTATATGTATATCATGACTAATGCTTCAAGCTTATGTATTGGTATCACATTCCCAAATTCATATGCAACCTAACACAATATTACAGTTACTTTTAGCCACTTGATGTTCGAATGTGTGGCCAATACGGTTTTAATGGTCTACGATAAATAAATGTTTCATGTGTGACTAATTAGTAAATGGTGTCTTTTTTGGTACCTTTGGTCACATAAATATGTGAATGTGTGGCCATTCCATTTTGCCCATGTGTGACCAAAACCAGTTTTTGTACTAGTGGTGTTTGGGCTTCATTATTAAAACCAGATCAACATTATTCACTAAGTTTGTGAAGTCTTATTAAACCTTTTTGGTTATTTTGAAACTTCAAACTGCTTTATAAAAAAAACTTATATCAATGCTATATAAGATCATAGGTGATGGTACTCAGCATTAATTCTGATAAATCCTGTAACGAGAATTTCATATAGTTGACCTTAGTTCTTAGATAGTACTGTTTTTGTCCGTGCTAGGGACTGAACAATAAAAGAGCTAGCGGGGAATTTCACTTCTCCAAGTTCTCAGACCATACTATTTCATAAGTGTTTCACTTGCTATGAAGGCTTTGGTTCATGTTTGAAGCACACGTCGAGACAGTAAAGGACTGTTTTAAAAGTGCAATTATCATGCGATAAATGCAAGAAGAAAACCCTAAGATCAGTCTTTGGGCTTCAAGGTAATAATTATATTATGCTCTACTTCGATATTTTAGTATTTTTTGTATAGATTATAGTCCATTCATAAGCGTAGTCAGGTGAGCACTGCACAAATATGTCAATATAAGATATTAACTTTATTGATGTATGCTAGATCAGGTTCCTGACAACTGCAACAAAAATATACAAGAAATTGATTGTATATCTGAAAAGACATATTACCCTTAGCCAATCAACTTCACCCAATTGCATTCCAAAAACACCTTCACCCCAGCCTGCAAAGTAAGATAAACGTCACATACATAATCTATGACCCTTTAAAATTTCATACTTGAATGGGCCTCTATAGTTCTCTGTAAGTATCTATTTTAAGACTACAAAAGACGAAAAGATAATCTGATCACACTACGAAAAGATAATCTTGAATTATAGACAATAATTTTCATGCTATATCATTACCATTCCATCATACAATTTCCCATATACTTTGCTGTTCAAAATAACTAAGCATACACTAGTCACTTACATTATTACAATAGTACCCTATCTTATGCTTGCTTTAGCAGCAATAAAGTACGATTTTCAATAATTGTAGGTGTAGATAATATTGAACTCGATGTCGACAAAGGAACATTAACAGTAACAAGAGATGCCGATCCTCACAAGATAATATTAAGAACAAAAAAGCAGGGAAATTTGCCAAAGTGGTGACAATTAGACCTCCACCTGCACCTCCAAAGAAGCCCGATGAAAAGAAACCCAAAGAGAAGAAATCGCCAGAGAAAAAAACCCAAAGCAAAGAAACCTGAAGAAAAGAAACTCGAAGAAAAAGTTCCAGTTCATCCCTACAACAATCACATGCCGAATTTGTCAACAAATGGCTATGGTTCATATGAATCGGTGAGAGGAACCAGGTTCCAATTATATGATCATGTGAAAGTTTCTTGAATATAATTGTTTGTTTTAAATTTCAGATGTAATATAGTAACATAACATACTAGAACTGCTACTTCTATACATTCACTTAGCAAACTAGGATCTATTAGAACCCAATAGCTAGAGTGACTTTCTTTAACACATGGGTTCACGTTAAGCCTGTTAGCCAAGATGAGATAAGTTTATTTGTTGGTCGTGAAAAAGTTAAAAAAACATTATGTACAAAACGTCCCGCAGTGAAGCGCGGGTCTACCACCTCGTTTTGGTTACAATCACCTCAAGGCCTACTAACTTTGTTTTCATTTTTTTATTGATTTGAGTAAACAATTATCATTTAATGAAGTTAGTTTCTATTAATTAAATGTTAAATTTTAAACGTTTTCTTTTCGAATTGACATTTGCAAAACAATGTTGTCAGTTTGTCTCCTTTGTCTTGTTTTAAGTTGCAGTTATTCTCATCTACCTACTATATAAAACAAGGTTTGAAAAGTTCCCATATTAAGCCAAAATTGTAAAAAATGATAGTTGTCCCAGCAAAAATAATCAAGGGCTTCCCTTCAATCTAGCGTTCAGCATTTACTCCCTCCCAAAACAAACAAATAAAAAACCCTAAAAAAAGAATAACCGCCAGTGATTGATGGTAGATGCAACAATCCGATCAACAAAACTTTAATGAAAATCATTAATGATGAATGAAATTTGTAAAGATAAAAGAACCCCCAAAGTCATGTCTTTAATTAGTATTGTGATCAAATAATTCGTTTGGAGAATCTTGTCAAGGAAATAAAATCTCACACCCCAACATGGTTATGTATAAATAAATTTAGGGTTTATGTATGATCAGAAAATCGAACACAAAATTTAAGGTAACAATTTTGGCTCAATTAAATATTGTAATTCGTTTTTTTATTACAAATCATTATTATAACACATGTTCATATTTCATTATTGATTTATGTTAAATATTGTAACTAAGAGCTATTTTAATATATCAACAAAGAGGTTTCATTTTTTAGAACATTAAAAAATAAAAAATTCAAAAATTTGATTGATATGTATTGATTATGGAAACTACCTTTTTAATACACATGGACTCGATTGGTGTTACGTCAACGGCTGAAGCAGAAATAATTAAAAAATCAGTCTCATAATATAAAACGAGACCTTACTGCTCTGTCATTACTAGCAATTGCTGTCTAATCTATTGAGCATGTGGCTCAGTTAACAGAGACCGATTATATTGGTAGATTAGGTAAGACGTTTAATACTAATTAAAGTAACAATTTATGATCCTATTTATTTTATCAAATTTAAATATCTTGATTACTCATTCCGATTACCTAAAGCAAATCAAACATTTTCTTGCACTTGGTGGAGCAAAGGAAAGACTTTAATTATTTCAAGCTGACTTGTTGAAAGATGATTTGTCTGATGTTGTGGTCGAAGGTTGTGTTCATATTGCATCTACCTTCTTCATTCATACTGATAAACCACAGGTTTAATTCCTATATCCTTTTTCCTTTGTTTATCATGTTATAAATAAATAATATCTATAGAGATGGTTTTTTTATTTTGTGGTGATTTTAGGAAGATTTGACTAATCTAGCTAGCCAAGCTTTTGAGCATGTAGCTTGGTTTACAAGAAACGAAAATTGTCACGTTTTGGGCACCGTCTGTACAAAAACTATGATCCCAAAGCAAGGGTTTCCAAAAAATTAGCAAAGGAAGTATTCTCGATTGTAGACAAGGATCCCCTTATCGAGGTATATAAAAGTTTTTTACCAAATAACATTTTTTTATTGTTTCTATCATTTATAAAATACTCATTCGCTACTTGGTATGCTTCTAACCGGTGGCTATCGGTTTGGAGCAAGATGCACTATCAGATGAGTACTTTGTTAAACGCAAGTTGTACCTGAATGTTAACTTCTATTCGGGGTTGATCTACATGTATGTATTTTGGTAGTTTTAACATTTATTGTAATTCAAAAATGGATCGATAATAACTAGACTTTAGTAGAATTATGATTTCTATCTTTTATTAGACTGATTATGTGTAAAATACCCTTTAAGATAAAAATCCCCTATAAAATTATGTTTGACGTTTAATGCTTATAGGATTGGTGTGTTGCAAATTTATGGTAACCTATTCCTTATACATTTTGGCGGGTTTCACAAGGATTGCCTTTAGATAATTAGAATTTAGGCATTTTTTAACATAAACTCGAGCATACGCTGAAGCAGTTTCCTCAAATCTACGTCCACGAAACCTTAATGAGCCACCAAGGCAAAATTCTGTCACTTTTCGTGAATGTGTCCGCCCAACCCCTCAACCCAAAGCATTGGAAACCAGTTTCGAAGCTCGACTTTCAGATTACATGGCAGCACACACAAAAAGAATGGAGAGGTTCAAAAATGCTATCTTTAAACAACGAGAAGAAATCAACGATAGAATGGCGAAGATGTTCAGACTTCTTAAAGAACTCACAGCAAGTAGAACTCTATAAAAAGTACTAGTTAGTGAAGAGGCTGGACACCTCATCACTAAGCACGTTAATTCCATCTCCATTAGAATGGAGGAAGAAAAGAGTGTCGGAAACAACGAGGTGGTCGGTAAAAACATTGTTGAGCCTAACAAATCTGATGTGGAAGAAACTCTAGAGGAAGTTGATAGGGAGGATGAAGTTGAAAATAGGACCAATAATGAGCCGGTTAGGAGTGCCGAGAAAGACGTCATAGGAGAAAAAGTAAGAGAACTAGTGGAGACGCCTAGGTCACAACCCGTAAAGTTTTACCTTAAACATAAAATCAATAAGGAGTTAATTGAGGGTCTTGTAGGAAATCAAAGATTTAATGACTCATTACTTGCAATGCGATCAGGTAAGATGGAGCGTGAGGCCTACCATTCGCTTCCAATAGAACCTATAAGCAAGGCAATGCTTAAGAAAATGATTACCAGAAAGGAGGATATGGGGGGTAACTTTGTAATACCATGCAATATAGGAGGATTAAAATACATGGATGCCTTAGTTGACCAAGGATCCGAAGTGAACTTCATGCCCCTCTCCATGTAACATTTTTGTATTTTCATGTCATTTTACGACGTCAATTATTTCATTATATTTTTTTAGTTTTCATCTCGTACGCGTTTACTTTTAATTCTTATCATATAGTTAAATCGCGTAAGCTAAAGATTATCATTTAACATAAACGGACACCAAACAAACTAAAGTTTTCGTCAAGCAAGCAATATATTATTTTTACGAAAGTAATAATCAACTTTTTATATTTTATTTTATTGGTTGCGTAAAGTGATTACGTTTCGCAATAAAATACGTTTAGGCATACCCGGAACCACAAAAATATTTCTACGCTTCAACAAATAACCACGATTGTACCCAATACCCAAAGTATTATTAAATTTACTCAAGATAATATTATCTTACACTTTGTACAAGAAAAAAATCAACCAATGCACAAAACTTGCAAGTTGTCATCTTTTAAATAAATCTACAACTAGTAACTTTTCTATATTTAACAAGATATGTTGCTAACTAGCAAAAAGGCTTCTAGAACCTTCCCCCCCTAACTCACGGAAACAACACCCTTGGAGGACAAGGAGCACACAATTTTCACATAAGTTGGTCTTGTACATCTTTTACACATTAAACATACACATACAATGTTACCTTGACCAAAGACATGAAAACGACATTCCTAGAAACCCTTACCATGTTTTTTTGACTAGCAAATACACACTTTTGACCACCTTATATATATATACTACTTGCATGCAAGAACTAACATCTACACACTCTCAACACTTAACTTAAAACAATTTCTATCTCTCTTTCTCTCAACCAAACCCACGGCTCAACCCCCCTATAAACAATCCATACAAATTTTTATACAACCTATACACATCTATACACATCCATTCTAAGATATTCTAAGGTGTTTCCAAGCATTGGATTACCTTTTTCAAGTAATAATCAAGAAAAGGAAGATTAGGGTTTTATTAAGAAAACAAGGGTTTTCATTGGTGCAAGCTTTGGATTTCTATCTAAACAAGGGTTTAGATTACTTTGTTCATCATCATCATACATCATAAGGTCTACTAGAACCCTTTATGTTCTTATAGTTTTCATTTCTATGCATATGTTTACTCTATTTTAGCTTAAATCACCATTTAGGGTTTTAAACATGTTAAAGGGATTCTTACTTGTGATTATGATTTTTAACACTTTTTCATATGAACTTGTGATCTTGGAATA
>BQNB010057225.1:0-14435 GCA_026074375.1 Tanacetum coccineum | reverse complement strand
TACCAGTAGGAACTTATACTCTACCAGTAGGAACTACATACCTACTAGTAGTAACTAACTATTACAATATTCCTAACATTGTGGGTTTGAGAACGAGTGCGCATGCACAAAGTAGAAAAATAAAATTTAAACTAATTTTTTTTTTAATATTTCTTTTAACAAACTATTTTAACGGATAACGAGAAGAAAACTTAAACCAAATAATCAAATTTACTTCACGGTAGCTCTTAAAATTTTTACTTTTTAAGGTGAGCCGTATTTCGTAAATGACACAAATGACAAGTTTTTAAATCTTTGATTCGAGTTGGAAACTTACTAATGGATAATACCTCAATTGAAGGTATTATTTGTTGGTGTTCTTTTACAAACTTTGTTTATTTTTATTATTTTTTTTATAATGGACAATTTTTTATATTTTTGATTTTTTTATTTTTATATGATAATTATACTAAAATAAAAGAAAAATATTTTTTACTTTTTATATTTTATTATTTTTATAATTTTTTTTAACAAGAACAAAACTTTCAAAAATAAAAGGGTCTTCAAATTACGATCAACAAACTTCAAACGAGAGAATCTTAATCACAATTCCCCGGCAGCGGCGCCAAAAAATGATTCGCTAGAATCTATATATACGTAATTATAAAAATATATAATACGATGGAAAATTACCAATTTACTCTTGAGGACAAAGGTAAAAAGGAAAATCTTCACAAATATATATAATATAAATGTATATAAACCGGGAAGTATGATTCCCGGGTCGTTATCCCCCAACGATTTGTGAAATTGAAACCACGTTTGATGTTCGACAAATGTTTTGAATGAGATAAAGATTGATTGATTATCTACTTTTAAAATTAAAATAAACAAATTATAAACAATTAAGCACGAGATACAAATAACGGCACGAAACTCCTAAATTTTTAACTAAAACACAAAATGGGGACCCCTTATCGGAGAGTCATAAAAACCTTAAATTTCTAAAATTAAAACCTAAAATTATTTTTTTCTTTTTAATTGACTCTTGTTTGACTAAAAGTAAGTTTAAAGGAAACAGAAAAGACTTGACAACAAAGGAAGTTGAATATGAGCTTTAAAATACGAAAAACGAGAACGGGAACTAATCTAGTTCTTTAAAAATCGAAATTTTGCAAATAAGACCCTACAAAAGCAAAACTAATTTTCCTATAAACTTTATGATAAAAAGAAATTCTTCTAAAAAAAGATTTAGATTTTTTTGATTATTTTTCTATTTTTTATGATTTTTAAAGTTTTTAATAAAAATAAATGTTTTTTAAAATACTAAATATCTATTAATATTCTAGAAAGAAAAAATTATAGAAAATAGCTTAAACTAATTAGAACCTAGGAAAAATAAGCTTGAGATCACAGCTTATCGAATAAGCCACGGAATAAGCTAAAACAGCTTATAGAACTTATAAGGGTAAAACGTGTATAAAAGATAAATGTTGCAAGGTTATAATGAAAAAGACCCAAGGGCACAGTGCTAGTGAGTGTGGTGTATGTGTTATAAAAGGGTTGAGGGTGTTGAGGTCGGGGGTTCGAGTCTTGCTCACCCCCGATTTCCACCTTCCCCATTTTTTTTATAAAAAACTTATAAAAGCCAAGTTATTAAGCACCTAAAAATAAGCATTTTTAATAAAAGCAACTTTTTATGAAAAACCCTAAATAAGCTGTTAAACAGCTTATAATATGACAGAAAGTACTTAGCTACTTTTTTGGCTTTTTAAAGGATTTTTAGAACTTCACAAGCTAAAATAAGCTAAACCCTAAGAACAAAAAGCACTTTTAAGACTAAAGTTAACCTAATAAGCTACTAGAGAATAATAAATAAAATACCTGAAATCACCAAATATGCTCAAACAGTACTAACTTATGTTAGTACTGCTAAGCTTTTACTTAAAGCTACTAATTACTAAGTGCTAGATAAGCTCTTTAGAGAAAGCTAAACTGGCTTATCTACTCTTCTTAACCTAATAAGCTAAAATGCACAAAAATAAGCACAAAGTGACAATCCATAAGCTAAAATTCTCAAATAAGCATTAATAGAAAACTTAAAACCAAATAGTCCCTACAGGAATCTTTGTACTTATTTTTATATAAGCTCTTAGATTCTTATGGGGAAATAGCTTATTAAAGCTTATACTACAACTAAATAGCTACTTTAATCTACTTTTAAAAATGATTTTGAAACAAAATAGCTTAATGAAAAAGCTCTTTGAAAATAGTCCTAAGGCTTAAATCATGCTTAGTTTTACTTTGAAAATGAAAATGAAAAAGGGCACTTTTGCAGCTTAAATTTAGATGACAAAATAAGCTAGAATTTTAAAACTAATTGTAAACTTGTGAAATATGACCTAAAAGCTATTTATAATCTGCAAATCAAAAGCTAAATACTATTTTAACCTACTGAAAATGAAGCTAGAAATTGTACTTATGCCTTTTTATGTATCTGATGCAGTTGACATACTTATGACCAAAACTTAAACTAGACAAAATGCAGGCCTAATAAGACTATTCTAACAAGCTTAAAACTCAAAATGAAAGACAAGAAAGATAATGACTATTGCTAGAAGAGATCTAAGCTAAGTTATGCAAAACACTTTGACACATTTCTACTAATTTTAACCTAACTTATGAAAAACTAATTATCCTAATCCTAGCTTATAAATTTAGCTTAAACAAACCTAAATGAGAGTTTTAAAGAAAAACACAAAAGATCCAATGGCCACAACAGTAATAAAGTGAGGTTAAAACTGTTGTGCCAAACACTCCTTTAAAATCATTAAAATCTATTTAAACTTGAAAATTTAAAATCTAGTGAAACAATTTTCAAAGATCAGATAAACAAACCACAAAAAAATCTTATAAAAGACCCTAATTGGAAGCTTATACTAACAATTAAATTAAGCCAAAAAAAAATACTAATCTACTACTTATGCTAATTTTTTTGGTTTTCTTAATGATTTTTAAGACAAAATATGAAAAACTAGGATCAAAATTATAAAAGCTAAAAACACATAGTTAAACATGAATAATAAGCATAATAAGATAGATAGAAGCACAATTAAGCAAATATTAAGATGAAAAATAAGCAAATGCAAGATTAGAGCTAAATTACTTGAAATTAAAAGAGAACTTACAAAAGCCTTAGCTAAACAAAGGCAATCAAGGGCTCTAATGAGCTATCTACAAGCTCTGGCTTATTGTTAATAAGCCAGTATAAGTCCTTATGAGCTCTTCCATTTTAAGCTCATCTTCCTTAAGTCCAAATTCCATTAAGCAAAGGTATGACAGCTGATTTTAGAGTTACAGTAGATTATATGACTGAATTGAACTCAATTTGAGCTTAGAGACTCAAAGAGCTTGTATGAGCTTATTAGTAGCTTATGAAACAGTAGCATAAACATTTGAGAGAAATAAGAGCTTATAAGTGAAAACAGTTTATGAGAACTAAATTGTGATTTTATTAATGCTTAAAACTGATTACAATACTTAATAAAAGGAAATTACAAGAGCTCAAAAGAAAATTACAATTTTAAACTAAAAAGTTACAAAAGCTATTTTAAAAACTAAAGAAAAATGCAGAAAAAGAAGATGCTCATGTGAGAGTGAGTGCCTTGTATTTATAGCTGCCAGGAGAATCTTCTAGGTCTAAAGTTTGTTACACGATCCCATCAATCCTGGCTCTTCATTTCTTCAATCATTTGGAGCTCAATATCTACCGTTGGATTAGATTTTGATCACACGGATTGCCAACGTAGCAATCCATGTGTCAGAGGCCTTTGTGCTTCTTTTGTACTCCTTTTAGTGCAAAAATCTATCCTTGGTGTGTTTCCTTCCTTGTACGCGTGTCATTCCCTTTTGGGAATTGACCAATGGAAGCCTCTTGTGACGTTAAACTCTGCCAACATGTCTTTTACCCCTTGAATTACTATGCCACGTAGCCAATTTGAATTACCCCTTTGTTTTGACTTGATGTTAAACGGAGACGATGGGTGAACAGTAGAAACTAACTTTCGCGCGTAAAAACTTATAAAAGAGAAGGAGTTTGACTTTTCTTTTACCCAGGGTGAAATGGTTTGACTTTGGGCTTTTACAAAAGGTTTTGGGCCTGGGATGTGTTTGGGCTCGGGCTTGGATTTGTTATAAGGAGTTAACGGGTGTTAACTCTTATAATTATAAGAGTTAACACCGTTAAGGTTTAGGGATTATTTTTGTAATTTGGTTAACTTTGAGGGACTGATTTAGGAATTTTTAGGTTTTTGTCTTTTTATGGTTGACCACTGTTGACCATAGGTTAACTTTTGTTGACCATTGTTGACTTTTGATAGCATTCTCCCGGCTCTTTGTGTGCTCTTCCGTTCCCATGTCCGTGATTGTCCGGTTTTGACCATTTTCTTTAGATTTTTCCAATATCCTTACCTATACAATCACAAAGACAAAACAAGCAATATTCAAGCATTTAAAACATAATTTTGTCTTTTTAAGGCCATTTTTGATATAAAACGTATATGTGTTTTCACACATATCAGCATCCAAGGTCAAAATTAGGTTTGATAAGGGGACAATAACCTTAAAGTCTGGCAAAAGCAAAGCTAATATCTTTGAAACCCCTAAGTACTTTTGCAAATTTGAAGAGAGAGAAAAAGATGAAATTGACCCTATAACCCCCATAAGCATCGTAAGTAAGTGAATTTTAGAATGAGAAGAAAGAATCAAGTTTCATCAAGAGAAAGAGTTGGAGTTCAATCAATGGAGGGGTAAAATGGTTAATGATAAGAATTTTGCAACCACAAGGGAAGATGTCATTTTTGAAGACGAAGGAGGAGTCGCGTAAGGACGTGTGACTCCGAGTCTAGCTACAAGACTCGTTAAATAAACAAAAGCGCTTGTTGGGAGGCAACCTGATTCTTTTAATTCAATGCATTTTAGGAGTGTCTTGTGTGTTTTAATTCTTTATTATTTGTTTTTATATGTTTGAATTATTATTTGATCATGCTTTGTTTTGTCTTTAATCTCTTCTTAATTGCAATCAAAGGTATTTCATAAAAATTATTTAAGGAAAATCTGGTTTCTAAAGAACCATTTCAAACATATTAAATAAATTATTTAGATTAATTCGTGTCTTCCGTCAGTTTTGAGTCATATGATTGTGATAATTAATCTCAGGTTTTATGCAGTATTTTCTACAGGAAATAACTAATAGATTTGCGTGCATAATTTTTTTCCAGAAAACGAAGAATAATTTATTTACAGTGTGTGGAGACGGCGTCAGGATTAATCCTGACAGTGTCACGTCTCCAACACTTGTAAATTTCGTAGTTTCTTTAAATTTTTGAAAATTAATTTTGTATAATTTTCAAAATTTGTAATTTTCTTTAAAACCTGTAGAAAACTACGATTACATTAACACATTCATCTTATCTTTACTGCTTTTATAGAGTCTAAACCCTAAAAGTTTCGTTGTATATATCATTATCCCGCTGATTTTACGCCAAGTGTAGTTGTTTCTTGTCTTTGATTTACATGTATATTTGATGAGAAGAAGCCCAGGAGTTCTTAGGAGTTTCATTGGACGACTCTTGGATGATGATTTAGCCAGTTATCACATGTTTCTTCTCCATTATTGAGCAAACCAAGGGAGTATTAGTTTTTTCGTCTTTTTCTTTTCCCTTTATTCGTTTACGAGTACTTTTAAAAACATTGCAGACAATGTTCAAAATAAGTGTAGAGGGAAATAAACTTTAGAAACTATTCCTTCAATTGCCATTTTCTTTGTCCTTAAAATAATGTGTAATATATCGAAACATAGCATAAACGGTAATTTTGACCCAAATTTAAATTTTTAATGACACACACCGACGAAAACCAAGTATTAATAGTGTCTCATGGATAGGAATTATATGACTAGCACAAAAACCCTACCACTAAAAAATTCCACCCTAAAAATGGAGGTTCGCCTTTATATCATTAGGAATTCAGGTATCCATTTTTGATACCTAAGATAATTTTACCTTTAGCTTTCTTGAGTTAAGGAAGGAGCAATCATATATGTCGCGTCCATGGATGCGGTCGTGCATATGTGGTTTTGTCATCTTTTCTGGAGCATTGGTATCGGTTAAAATTATATGAGAGTGTACCGGTAGTGTATTAAATTCTAGAACTTGTTTTTGTGATGCATCCTAAGACCGCATAGTGAGGATTAGGATTTGCTAAATGATAAGAGGCACTAGGATAAACCCATGTTTTAAACCTGTATTTGTTATTATGGTAACCTCGATCATATAACTATCCCACACCCTTGCCATGCACTTATTTTTAGTGTAGGATACCCCTAGTACGCCCCTTCGAGCCTATCCTTTTCACGGTTCTCGTAATTTTTTAGTGGACTCCGGATTATCAATGAAAAGCATTGTCTACACCCAGTTAATTATTGCAGGAGTACATAGCGGCTAAGTCGAGTCATTTATCAATGTATATAGTTTTAGGATGATTGTGAATCATGATAGTTTTTATCTTATGAAGATTTGGGGAAGAAGTCACCTATTACCCCCATTAGAGCTCAATATGCTCCATGTTTTGTTGATCCTTTTGATTCGGGTCTGTAATTAGTTGATTGTAATGAGTTAGCAAAAACTCAAGTGTAGGGGTGTGTTTATAAACCCCAAGTTATGTATTATGTTCATTTAAAAAATAGAGAAAAATAGAAAAGAAAAAGACAGAGTTGGATGTAGAGTTTGTATATCTTAGTTCGTATATCTTAGTCCTAGTATAACACCCCATGTTTTAGGGTCATTTACGACGTCAATAAATTCACTATTTATTTTTAGTATTATATGCGTTTGCTTTTAAGTCGTAATCGTTAAGTTAAATCGCATAAGCTAAAAATTATCATTCAATGTAAACGGGCATCAAACAATTAAATGTTTACATCAAGCAAGTGTTAAGTAATTATTTTGAGTATAATTATTATCTTTGTTCATTTTATTTTTATTGGTTAAGTAAAGTGATTACGTTTTGCGATAAAATACGTTTAGTCATTCCTGGAACCACCAAAACTTTTCTACGCTTCAACAAATAACCACAATTATACCCAATACTCAAAATTTACAAAATATCATCACTTATATACATGTATAGCCGGATACTGTTGGGAATTATACTTTGAGTTGATATGACAAAAGATATAAAAGATGAAGGACCTACAAGACTAAATATTGTATACTTATCTTCTACAGGAAGTCTTGTAAACCCTAGCCTCTCTAATATATAAAGAGAGGTAGGCGTCTAGGTTTATCATTCATTCAATTCACAATGTAAACCTAAAGGTGTGTGTGTGTACTCTAGGCGTCAAGTCTTTGTAAGACGCCTAGCTTTAGTAGCTAGCTTATTAGCAGCTTAGTAGTATAGTAAGCCTTTGTATCCTGATCAAATACAATGAAAGGCTTAATGTTTAGTAGTAACACCTTGTTCTTAATTATGATTGTATTATTTGTTATTCCGCTGGATCATGGTTATGATATCCTAGATGAGCTAGATCGTGGATCTACATGTGGTATCAGAGCCTCGTGGCAATCGATCTAGGATCTACAAGGTGTCGTGCTGTTGTCCATGATGTTCTTGAAGGCCACAAAACCCTAATTCTGAAAATGATATGGTTCGATCAAATTTATCTCTGCTTGATTTGATTTTGTTCTTCATAAGCTGTTTATTGCATAACATAATAATGTCGCATGTTGGTCTGGGACCAAACCCCATTATTATTTCAACTGGCTATGGGGAGTGTGATCTGGGATCAACGTGATGAACTCTAGCTGAGATACAAATTTTTGTTTGTCTCTGGTAATAATAGCTCGTTTTTCAAACCCTATTATTATTGTTGTGATTTGATCTGAGATGGATCAATGGGCGGTTATGGGGAGGTAGGTCTGGGACCAACAATGATCCATAACTGAGATGTAATAAGCATGTTTTGTAAGCACTATTTCAGAAAAAGAAGAGATTATGTATGTTTGGATCTGTTTGTGTTCGGATTATGGCGTGTTCGTATTGTTTATTGTTGCTTGAACCACAAAAATGAAAAGATTAGGGTTTTTATAAACCCTAGTAGAAGCAGCAGCAGGCTATGAAAGGGCAGCAGGAACTAGATACAGGTTTTGGTTTTTCTGGTTTGTGTAACATAATGATACATGTTTCTGGTCGATGATCTGGGCATGGTATAGCAGCAGGAAGATTGTTGGTGGTCATATAATGACATCTTCACATATATTCAAAGGTTTAGTACTGCCATGTACACTCGTTGTTTCGTTTCCTGCTGGGTACATGGTGTTCCTACTGGTTGCTCATTGTTACTACTGGTCGCTCGTGGTTACTGCTGGTAGTTCACGATTTGTGCTGGCTCTTCAAACGGTTTCTATTGGTTGTGTTACATTCCTACTGGTCGTTTGTGCTGGTTGAAGAAAGTGCAGATCAGTGACAGTTTTGCAACCACTCAGCAACAGTCAGTGACAGCTTTAGTGACAGATTTGAGACAGAAATATGGTCACTAATGACAGTTTTGGTTTGTACGGGTAGCTTTGTCCGATATAGCTAGTTTGTACCGCTAGCGCTGGCCGATATCGGATGACACACACATTTTGGGTTTTGGACGCGTTTGGATCTTGAACGATGATGATGTTTATGGCTCGTTTTGGAGATTATTTGAAGAAGACATTTGATTATTACTTATTTGATGTTGTAGTTGATTTTCACAGGTTTTGTGTTCTTATCATATCTTAAAGGAGTGGTCACCTTTAAGATAACTTGTTCGTGATTATAAGGCGGTGACGAAGACTTGATGAATCTAGCAAAGGTGTATGATGATGCTTACTACGTACATTTGCTATCACTTTAAGGAGTTACGTTATTGTGCTCAGTGTCTCATTTAATAGAGGAATGAGGATTTTGTCAAGAGACATAGGTCTACTTATACATAGCAGGTATGAGACTCGACGTCATGTGGATAAACAGGATATAAGACACAAGTTTGGGAAATTCAACTTCTTCAACAAATTTGTATTATTCGTTTTTCTTCATCATTGATCACTCCTTGGAGCCTACTGAGTTCAAGATTTACTACATGCACTATTTGAGGGGAAGTTGCTCATTTTCAGAAGACCCCTATTTGATATGACAAAAAGGGGAAGAGTGCATAGATTAAGGGGAAGTCTTCATCTTTATTAGCTTCAGGGGAAGCTTGTGCTTATGAGTTTTATCTTTATCAACTAGGGGAATATTGTTGGGAATTATACTTTGAGTTGATATGACAAAAGATATAAAAGATGAAGGACCTACAAGACTAAATATTTTATACTTATCTTCTATAGGAAGTCTTGTAAACCCTAGCCTCTCTAGTATATAAAGAGAGGTAGGCGTCTAGGTTTATCATTCATTCAATTCACAATGTAAACCTAAAGGTGTGTGTGTGTGTGTGTACTCTAGGCGTCAAGTCTTTGTAAGACGCCTAGCTTTAGTAGCTAGCTTATTAGTAGCTTACTAGTATAGTAAGCCTTTGTATCCTGATCAAATACAATGAAAGGCTTAATGTTTAGTAGTAACACCTTGTTCTTAATTATGATTGTATTATTTGTTATTCCGCTGGATCATGATTATGATATCCTAGATGAGCTAGATTGTGGATCAACAGAAACATAAGGATAGAAACAAATATATTATCTAATTTCAATCTACTTTCCTTGAAATCATGGGATGACTTCTACATTAGGGAACCAATAGATATTTTCTTACAAGCCTAATAGTGTTGGACCATGACTACCCTAGAAATCCTCTTTGTCTCTCTTAACTAAGTCTTAGGGTATATAATGCCTTAGCTAAAAGATAAACACACACACTCTTATTTCCAAGGTGAAAACAGCACAAAATCCTCTCTTTTCTCTCCTTATAGACCACGACCAAAAACTCCCAACATAAACCATCCATACAAATTTTATTTACCACATTTCCAAGTGTTCCTACATAATATCTAAGATAACCTAAGGTGTTTAGAAGGTTTGCTTTAAGGTTTACAAGTGTTAAAGCAAGAAGGTTCAAGATTAGGGTTTTGGTGAAATTAGGGTTTTTAAGTGTTGAAAGCTAGGGTTTGTTTGCTAAACAAGGGTTTAGATCATATTGTTCATCATCCTACTTTATAATAAGGTTACCTAAAACTCTTAATCTCTTTACTTTCATGATTTTATGCATATATAATGTTTGTGTAGTTAATCACCATCTAAGGAACATAATGAGATATAAAATAGTTTTTATTCTTTTTTATGGTTTTGGTAAACTTTGTCATATGATATATGGATGTTATGGATCATTTTATAAAGCAAGTATATACACTATATAAGTGTTGGTTAAGTTATATAAGGCATATATAAGTAAAAGTATAAAAAATTACTTATAAATGTTCATGAACAAATGAGTATGTAAACTTAATATTCTTGTGATTCTTAGATAATATATGGACTAATCATGGACTAGAGACCCTAAAGATGTAAGACATGTGATATTGATGGTTGTAAAGGACTTGTAACAAAGTGGTTAACCTAAAAAGTTATAAAAACAACTTTTCAACACATTTTAACAAAATGGACAAAAAGGGTTGTTTGGAATTCGAACTTACCATATATATTTTATGATTTTATAAAATACTACATGTCACAAGGATCGTGGGCATGTAAAGAACTCGAAAAACCAATTTATAACAAAGGAGATACGCTAATTTTAAGTTATACGTTAATTAAACGCATTTATAAAAGAAATTTTATAAAAACCAATTACTATTCACATTTAATGAAATGTAAACATATTTTATCAGTTAGTACATAATTTTAGGATTTCAAAAAATTAAGAATCATAATTTTATGATTAACAACGAAGGAGTTATGAATTACGCAAGTTTACGACAATAAATACTTTTTGTTGATAGAAATAATGCCTAAAAACATTATTAATATTTTTCACATCTTTACGTTTTGATAATCACAAAATATAAAAACGTTCAATGTAAAATTAAACATAAACAAGTAATTAGTAGTAAATTTTCATTTCGAAAATTATATCACTTAAAGGTATGAATAAAGAAATGCTTAATGCATTTTATGATCAAAGGAAACTTTTATTCAACCTCACACTTTTATAAAATGTTGTATACATTTTTATAAACATTACAAAACATTTTCTACAATTAAAAGAAATGTTTTATTCAAAATAAACATTTTGAATTTCAAATTTTCGGACCTAAAACGGCTAGAAAAGTTCCAGAAAATTCCCTCTACACAAAAGACAAACTGGGGAGCGCCTAGTCTAGGGCGGCCCCCTTAAATACACGGGCGACCCCCTTAATTTTAAGGGGACCACCCACCTATTTAAGGGGACCGCCCATAGGTAGACGCTCCTCCAGTTTGTCCTATAAATACTAGACTTTTCTCCACTATTTTCTCACCTTTTGCACTCATTCTTTCTGTTCTAAAACAGCCCACACATCTCATTAAAATCCTTTGATCATCTAATCATAAAGCTTTATTTCCAAGTGATCCAAGCTCAATTCCTCAAGTGCAAGAGAAGAATACTTCCATCATCAAGTGAAGAAGTATTACACCTTTGTGTGTTGTTGCAATCTTATTGCATCCATATCATAACTTGTAAATCATTTGTAAAACTTGTAAAGTTGTGTAGTTGTTAGATCTTGGTGATTATTGTAAGTATAGTTATATCTTGGTGATCTTTTCTAGTAGTGTTAGTTAGATGTAATTATAGTAGTGGCTTGGTGAAGTAGTGGTGTGAAGAAAACTAAGGTGTGAAGAAGTTGTGTAGTCGTGATCAAGTTGTGTAGTGAAGTTGTGAAGTGAAGTTGTGAAGTTGTGGTAGATTGGTTCTAGCTAAGATTAGAACTCGACATCTAGCTTAGTGTCGGAAATCAAGATAAGCGAAAGTTGTGTAAGGTTTTCTCCGCCATAAGGGAGCTTGTTGACATAGTGACGAAAACTCTCGAGTTAGGTGCTCGAGGAGTGGAGTAGGGTGAAGAGGTGCTTCGTTACCGAACCACTATAAATTCTCGCGTTGTGGTTTGATTGTTCTTACTCTTATCTCTTTCCTTACATTAATTTCTTATACTATCTTATTAATTGTTTAAAGTATATTGTTTATATTGTTCAAGTGTTGAATTCACACAAAGTCGAATCTAGAATTTTTATAAACACTTTAAAATCTTAAATTAAAAAGCGGTAAACTATTCAACCCCCTTCTAGTTTTCCACAATTGGTGAAAACAATATTTTATAAGGGAATCTATGCAAATACAACACTATTTGAAAATGATGGTTTTATTTATTGGGAAAAAATAGATTCGAAACTTATGCGAAGTTCAAAAGATCTAGAGCTTTGGCATGTTATTTCCGATGTGATTTTCTCCTATTCAAAATAATCCCGAAACTAAAATGGATGAATTTGTACCTTTCATAACAAAAACGATGATCTTAAAAGAACTTGCATAAAATAATGAAGTTAAAATGGTAATTTATAATGCTTTGCCACGTAAAGAATACGAAAGAATTTTTATGTGTCAAACCGCAAAAGAAATTTAGGATACTTTATTAATCACTCGTCAAGATAATAATCAAGTTAAAGCTTACAAAATAGATCTTCTTGTTCAACAATATGAACAATTTATGATTCCGGGAAGAGGAGTCAATATATATGCATTTGCTAAATTTAACCACTATTATTACTAGTCTAAAAGCACTTGATGAAGGTTTTTCTAGCAAGAATTGTGTTAGGAAATTTCTTAGGGCATTACATCCAAAATGGCATGCGAAAGTCACGGCGATTGAAGAATCAGAGAATCTAACAACCTTACCTCATAACGAACTAATTGGAAACTTGAAAGTTGTATTGAAGAGTTAATAATGAAGATTTGAACGGTCAAAGGCATGAAAGAACAAAGTAGATCTCTTGCATTAAGAGGTTGAAAAAGGAAGTAAGTGATGAAGATAGCCCAAGCTCCGATAGTGAAGACGAAGAGTATACAATGGCCGTAAAGGAACTCAAGAAATTCTTCAAGAAACGAGGAAGATTTGTAAGACAACCACGAGGCGATAGAAAAACATTCCAAAGAAGTAGAAATAATGGTTATGGTAAAAGTGAAAGCAAATGTTTTAGATGTGGTGATCCAAATCACCTCATTGGAGAATGTTTAAAGCCGCCAAAGAACAACGATCAAAGAGCATTTATTGGAGGAGCATGAAGCGACAATGGAGAAGATGAAGTGGAAAAGACTAAAGATGAAACTTGTCTTGTATCTCAAGCGCCCGATGAAATATGCTTAGGGATAAACTTAGAACACGATGAGTGGATTAAAGATAGTGGATGCTCAAAACACATGACCGGTAATCGAAAGTTGTTTTCTTCATACAAAGCGTAAAACGGAGGAAACGTAATCTTTGGGAGCAACTTGCGCGGTAAAATCATAGGCAAAGGTACGATTTCTCAAGACTCTCTAATAATTGAAATTGTTGAGCACGTAGATAACTTAACATATAACTTGCTTAGTGTAGGTCAAATATGTGATAATAAATGCAAAGTAATATTTACCGAACACGATAGCGAAATAATCAAAGACGAAAAGGTTATAGGTAAAGGAATTAGGAAAGGAGGAATATATGTGATGAAACTATGAAATAAACCGGAAGACAAAATATGCCTTGCAACATTAGACGAAAACTCCACACTATGGCATAGGAGATTAGTTAGAAATCTACCTAAACTTAAATACGATCGACATTTTTGTGATGCTTGCAAAATTGGAAAGCAAGCTCATGCAAATCACAAGGCTAAAAATATAGTTTTAACAACTAGATGCTTAGAAATACTTCACATGGATTTGTTTGGCCCTTCCGCCATACGAAACTATGGAGGGAATCGTTATACCTTAGTAATCATAGATGACTATTCTTGATTCACATGGACTAGATTTTTAGCAAATAAAACCGAAGCCTTCGAAAAATTCGAAATATTTAGCAAAATGATCAAAAACAAATTAGGATGTTCCATTGTATCAATTAGAACGGATCATGGTCGGGAATTTGATAATGAAGTACTATTCAGAAACTATTGTGATTTAAATGGGATATCTCACAATTTTTCCGCTCCTCGTACTCCACAATCAAATGGGGTAGTAGAAAGAAAAAATCACACTCTACAATGAACAATCCATTCCTAAAATTTTTTGGTGTAATGCGGTCGATACATCAACCAATATAATTAATAGAGTTTCCATTAGACATATTTTAGGAAAAACTCCATACGAGTTGTTAAGAGGTAGGAAACCAAACCTTAACTATTTTAGAGTATTCGGAAGTAAATGCTTTA
>BQNB010057224.1:3729-38310 GCA_026074375.1 Tanacetum coccineum | reverse complement strand
GAATAAATGAAAAGTCGAGAACGATGAATTTATCCTTTTTGGAGGCATTTTAGGATTGAAATGCATCTTGTTCTATGATCTCTAAAAGTTATAAAATAACAAAAGTCAAACATGTTAGTTAGTTGAGAAAAAGAAAAAAGAAAAATACAAAAATATTAGTGGTAGTTAGTGTATATATTTAAAAATGATAAAAACGAGGCTTTTCGAAGCTATTGATTCTTTATTTCCCCTTGACGAACACTTAGCTACTTTTCTAGGTTATTAGTCGAGGAGGATTAATAGTCTTAGTTTTCTAAGTGCTTACTTATAACATTACGTGATGACACGCAATAGTTTAGTATGGGGGATTTTGTTATGTGCCTAAATACACATACATTTGACCTTTAAAACCGGACTTAAATGACTAAAAACGTACCAAAAAATACATTGTATTTGTATGTTTTCACTTATTTTATGTAGGTAACGGATATCCAAGAAAAGGACAAAAACGAAGCCAAAACGACAAAACCGAGCACGAGAACGGAAAGAGCGTGAAAAAAAGTCAAAGTCAACAAAAGTCAACCCCGAAAAGTCAAAGTCAAAGCCGAGGCCGATATCGAAGAAATACTTGATGGGCCTACCCGTACCCATCTAATGGGCCGAGGTAGCCCATTAAGCATTCATATGAAGACTTAGAAGCTTAAATGGGCCCAAAACCCTTTTATACCATTCACGGCCCAAACAATAAGTAAATGCCCAACTACACTTAACTGTTGTTAGCCATAAAAACACTTAACAGTTAACTTCGTTAGTCCTTAGGGACTGTGAGTGTAAACTCACTCATAAACCTTAAGGGCCTTTCTTGCCAAATCACAAAATCTTTTATACCACAAGGACTGTCATTGCAAAACAACATATCACAATGAAGGACTAAAGTTGCCACAAACCAAACCTTTACCCTGTTTTCCCGCCCCACTGTACATCTTCCTCACACGTTTTGTGTGTCTGTTTCCTGTAGCAACCAGACAAAACCCTCAACCCCACTTCACCCCATCACTCTCACCACCTCACCCCACTTCACTACACCCCAAATTACACCTTGGCAATCCCTTGTTAGCTCATTGGACAAAGAAAGAAGACAAAAGATTGAAGGGCTCAGATTATACACCTTGATGACCAAGAAAATTGAAGGGTTTAGATGAAGCTTTGGACTCTCTCACCAAACAAACACAACAAGCACAGCTTATTCGGCTATATATAGTTTTAGGTTTTCCTTTGTAAAGAGAGTAGTGTAGTTTTTAGTTAATTTTATTTTAAAATGTCTTTATTTTTCTGTTTACTTATCTTTAAATTATTGTCTTTCTAATTCCAGCTTTGTACTCTTTTTATTAATGCAAGATTCAAGTTTTTAAGTTATCTCAAAATTCTGCTTTTTAAGTTTTATGTACTCAAGCTAATTTATGTCCACAAGCCAATTCATTAAGCTCTAATAAGCTATTTCAACCTGTTTTATTCATTTAAAGTTTCTCAAAGAAAGTGTTAGCAAAGTTACTGTTTCATCAAGAAATTATTTTGGTTATCAGCTTATTGGATGAATAAGCAATTTTGGATGGCTTATTTGGGTTTGTAGAGCTTATGGTAAGCTATAGAATGGTCTTGAGTGCTTATAGGTTCAGCCATTTAGCTTTGGATTCAAGTATTTCCATTTTCCTTTTTATATATTTTTAAACTGCTTATACTGGTTATTAGCTACATTTTGCTTAATCCTAGCTTATTAGTGCTTATTTTCCTGTCATATTTGCTTCTTTATGTGTTTTTAACCCATTCATAGTCTGGTTATAACAAGTTTTGCTTAAAACTACTTTTTATTTTTGTTAAAAACCAGTTTAAGGGGTGGGTCAAGGGCTAAAGTGGGTCAAAAGTGTCTAAAATCCATTTGGGTCATCTTGGCCAAATTGTACAAGCTCTTTTTAATTGTTTTAAGTTGTTTTCAAAGAGCTTTATAGGTTGAAAGCAAGATTCAAGGTTTTTTGTATAGGAACTTGGAATCTGTGTTCATACAGATGGTCATATATGCTTATCCTGAATCCTTGGCCTAAGCTGCTTATTGACCATGTTTTTGAGTCTCAATTGGTGGTGTTGATGCATTAGTTTAGTTATTTGTAGCCTGCAATTGTTGAGTCTTAGTAATGACCAAATCTGCCAAAGCATTTTTTCATCTTCAAATATCAGTTACTTAAAATTATTTTTAGCTTTTGAAATTTTAAGCTTAAGCTCCTTTGGTGTCAAGCTTAATCTGTTTTAGCTTAGCTTAGATTTTGAAGATTATTTTCTAGCTTATTTTAGACTGCATTATTGCCTCTTATCTTTTAAGGAAACACCAAAATCAGCATATGCTGTGTAAGAAGCATTTTTCAGTTAGCTTTTTAGAGGCTTATTTAAGTTTCAAACTCATTTTACTTTGCTGTTTTAGATAGCCCATAAGCCAAGCTTTAAGCTCATATAAGCCAAATAGCCATAAGGTTCCCTTTAAGTGCTTAAAATTAAGCCCAAAAAGTTATCCTTAGGCTGTCTGCTTCACAGTTTTAGCATTTAGCTTATTTGCCTTTTCTAGCCTTTCTGCTTATTTACCTTTGCTTATTTTGTTCATACTTGCTTATTAAGTGTAGTTTCTTATCTGTTTTAGCTTATTCCTCATTTTTATTTGCTTATTTGTTCTAAAATGGCCAAACAGTTTAGCATAAGTAGCCTTGGTATAAAAAAACCAAAACTGTTAGCTTATTTTCCTTTTTTCCCAGCTTATTTTTGAATTTTATAAAAAGTCGCTTTTTTAAAGTTTGTTAGTTTAACTTGTTTTACAAATTTGCAAAAAGAAAAATAAAAAAAATATTTTCAAAAAGGGAAGCCACAAGGATTCGACCCTGTGACCTCCCTTTACACACACACTCGTCCCACACAACCCACACACTAAATTCATCTCGAGGGCTTTAATGATTTCGTCACTTCAACTTGGAATTCTGTCCCTTCTGTTGACTCTAATGGAATGCGTAACTTGGCGGGTAAATTGAAATTCCTTAAAGCTCACATCAAGATTTGGATTAAAGATAACAAAAGTGAAACAGTTTCTACTATTGCAAATCTTAAGAAGGAGTTGAACCAGTTAGATGCGGTTATTGACAAAGGTACAGGTACTGAGGTAGAAGCGGAAAAAAGAATGGAGGTGTTGGCTGCTCTTCGTAACATTGATCATATTCATTCCATGGATTTGGCTCAAAAGGCCAAGATCAAATGGTCAATCGAAGGCGATGAAAACTCAAATTTTTTCCACGGAATTTTGAATAAAAAACGTAATCAAATGAAAACCAGGGGTATTACGATTGATGGCGTTTGGAAGGAGCATCCCTAATGATGTCAAACAAGAATTTCTTTTCTCATTTGCAGATAGATTTCGCTAACCCTTCGGAGAGGCGTGCTAATATTGAATATGAATATTTCCGAAAACTATTTCATTGAAGATCAAAGTCAGGACCTCGGAGCGATGAAGTTTCCCTTCTTCTTCCCCTAAACAGGAGATTAAAACGGCTGTTTGGGGCTGTGGCACAGACAAATCCCCGGGCCCTGACGGGTTTTCTTTTGGCTTTTATCGGCATTTTTGGCCTGTTATTGAGCACGATGTTTATATGGCTGTAAATCATTTCTTCATTCATGGAGAAATTCCTCCTGATGATAACTCTTCATTTGCGTAGCTTTGATCCCAAAAGTCCCGGACGCTAACTTGGTCAAGGACTTTAGACCTATTAGCCTCATTGGAAGTATCTACAAGATCATTGCCAAGATTTTGTCATAACAGGGCTTGTTAATGTTTTGGGGGACATTGTTAATGAAGTGCAATCTGCATTTATCGCCGAAAGACAAATGTTAGACGGTCCGTTTATTCTTAATGAGATTCTCCAGTGGTGTACCAAAAAGAAGAAGAAAACTCTAATTTTTAAGGTCGATTTTGAAAAGGCCTTCGATTCGATTAGATGGGATTTTTTAGATGATGTTCTTAAAGAGTTCGGTTTCAGGTGTAAATGGCGTAACTGGATTCAAAGTTGCCTAACTTCTTCTAAGGGTTCTATTCTTGTCAATGGATGTCCTACGAATGAGTTCCAATTCTATAAAGGGTTGAAACAAGGCGATCCTTTATCCCCCTTCCTCTTTATCCTCGTGATGGAGAGCCTTCATTTATCTTTTCAAAGGATCGTAAACGCGGGGATGTTTAAAGGTATTGTGTTAGATCAATCTTTATGTCTTTCGCATATGTTCTATGCGGATGATGCTATTTTCTTAGGGGAGTGGAGTGACGGTAATATCTCCACTTTGATTCACGTTTTGAAATGCTTTTTTCATGCTTCGGGCCTTAAGATTAACTTGAACAAAAGTAAGATAATGGGGATTAATGTGGAAAGTGCTCAGGTCATCCAAGCGGCTGCAAAGTTAGGATGTCTCGTTCTTAAGTGTCCTTTCTACTATCTTGGGACTAGAGTGGGAGGTTCTATGACACGTGTTCAAGCATGGCAAGAGATAGTTGAAAAAGTGAAGTCTCGGCTTTCCAAATGGAAATCCAAAACTTTATCTATTGGTGGTCGTTTAACTTTGTTGAAATCGGTTTTAGGATCTATTCCAGTCTTTCACATGTCTATTTTCAAAGTTCCTTCAAAGGTGCTTCATATCTTGGAGTCTATTAGAAGTCATTTCTTTAATGGCCATGATCCGGGTAGTAAAAAGGCTTCTTGGGTTAAATGGAACAATGTTTTGACAGACAAAAAACGAGGTGGGCTAGGCGTGTCTAGCTTATTTGCGTTAAATAGAGGCTTGATGATTAAGTGGGTTTGGAAGTTTCTCTCGCAAAAAGACTCTCTTTGGACTAAAGTTATTGTGGCTATTCACGGTGTGGGTGGTAAAATTCATTCGGAATGGACTTCTACTGGCAAATCATGTTGGCTTTCGATTTTGAGTGAAGTTCGATCTCTCCAAAGAAAAGGTATGTACGTTTTTGATTATCTGACTCATAAGATGGGAAACGGGGAGTCCACCAAATTCTGGTTGGATCATTGGCATACTAGGGGCATTTTTAAAGACATTTTTCCCAGATTATACGCGCTTGAATCCTCAAAGGATGTTACTGTTAGTTCCAAGATAGGCGACACGAGTTTGGTCTGCTCCTTCCGTCGAATTCCTAGAGGGGGTATCGAGCAAAATCAATTCGACAGCTTGGTAGAATTGGTTCGTTCTGTCACTATCGTGCCTTCGGCTGACAGATGGAATTGGAATCTGGAGAGTACGGGTATATTTTCGGTGGCCTCTGCTCGTAGACGTATCGATGAGATATGCCTTCCGAATATTGGAGAAGAAACTAGATGGGTAAAGTGTGTCCCGATAAAAATCAACGTTCTTGCCTGGAAAATCAAGACCGATGCTTTACCTACCCGGTTCAACATTTCTCGTAGAGGTATTGACATTCAGGATATGTCGTGTCCCATTTGTGATAATGCTATTGAATCGACGGACCATTTGTTCTTTAGGTGTGGATTGGTTCGGGACATTGCTAATAAGGTTTTGAGCTGGTGGAATTTGGATCACGCAAACTTGAACTCATATGCAGAATGGAAGTCTTGGCTTGTTTCAATTCGTATGGATTCCAAACTCAAAAAGATGTTCGAAGGAGTTTGGTACTCCATTTGGTGGTACGTTTGGATCTATCGAAACAAGCTCCTATTTGACGAGAGAAAACCTTCGAAGTCGATGCTTATTGATAATGTCATTGCTAGTTCTTTTTATTGGTGTAAGTATAGATCTAAAGCCTCGTTCGGATAGAACGAATGGCTCAAAAACCCCTATATTATTGTTTTGTAATCTAGCTCCTTGCTAGTTTTTGTTTCTAATAAAATCGCCGTTTCAAAAAAAAAAAACCACCAGCACCAGATAGGGCCATCTGCCTATCTTTGCAAACACTTTTCTTTTATCCTTTTTAGCCAGTTTAAGCCATAAGCCTTTTCTGCTTATTTCCAGCTTATTTAGATAAGCTGGGTAACCACTTTTATTTTTCCTGAATCCAGCCTTGTCTTAAGTATTTTCCTGCATTTTTTCAGATTTTTCCATAATTGTTTAGTATTTTTAATCAATTTTTCTTATTAAACCAGTTTTTAATTCATAAAAAATTATTAAAAAATGAAAAAAAATATAATTCTTTTTTTTTAAATTTTCTTTTATCAATTTGCACCTAGGAAAATTAAATTTGCTCTCGTAGGGTTAATTTTGTAGAATTTGTTTTTTTTAAAGAACGGGTTTCGATCCCGTTCTCGTTTTCTTCGCGTTTTTAACTTTAAAAGCTTTCGTGTTTGGTTTAGTTTTCTTTGCTCTTACATTTGAGTCACTTAGGGCTTATTAAAAGTTAAAAAATCATTTTAGGACAAAAAGGTGTATGACATGAATTGAATGAGTCTCAAATTCAAACTCTCAAAACATTGCTTTTCTGTCCACAGAAGTCGAAATGCAGTACTTTTGAAACAAAGTACTGCTGAACCAACACAATCTCAAAAGATATACTCAAGCTATCTCGAGCAAGGTGCAACTGCTCTCAAACTGTGCTTCTCACTCAGATGAAAATCATATGTTCCTTCTTTTGCTCACAAGCAACTATGCCTACAACTCATGATGATAGACCTGCCTGCAAAATGATGAATAAGCTATGGAAGAAATTAGACATTCGAGGCAAGAGGCTATGATAACATCAATGTAAGAAAGTTTATGAGGAAGACAGGAAGACCCATTGACCTCAGCCAAAGAATTACGATTACCTGATAATCAAAAATTGAATTCTTTTAACCTGTCAAAAGTTAGGTCATTTTACTAGAGAGTGTATATTTGCTAAATTCCAGAAAACAGAGCAAATGGTCGTAAATGAAAAGAAATTGAGGCTATTGAAGATTCAAACTCAAAAGCTTGTTGGCAACAGACAACAATGAAGATAATGATTGGACCAAGGAATTTTGATGCTTGAACCAGTGACATATGCTAATGAAGGCACTGACAGGAGTGACAAGATAATGAGCAAAGAGTTTGATGGCATGGAGCAGACATGCACTTTGGACAAGAAGGACTAATGATATTTGACAGAGCAACACAGCTGATGAGATGCAACTAGTAACCTCTAAGCTTTGATGGCTACAACCAGATGTACCTTACTGTTCCAAATGTATTTAAGTCTTAATAAACTTTGCTTAAAAACCTATCAAAAGAAAGAGATATTTTCAAAGATCTAGGACAGAAAAGCTAGGATATCAAATGAGCTTAGAGTCATTAGAGGTCATACTTAAAACACATGAAAAGAATGAATATGCATGGGGTGATAAGTATGAACAAATGGAATATGACTTAAAGATAAGAGATTTGAAACTAGAAGAAAAACAAAAGGAATTAGATCAAGCCTTAAAAGAACGAGATGATTTCAAAGTAAAACTTGAGAAATGGACAAATGCTTCTGTACTTCAAAACGAAGTCCTAAACAAACAAAGATATGTGTCTGTAAGACAAGTATAGGGTTGGTGATTGAGACTACAATAGTATGGAGAAAGTGACATTTCATCTGGGGGAAGAAACTTTGACTGATTCTGCGTACGAAAATTCAAAAGAGAAATGGCCGAACAAAGTCAGTACCTCCACCTACAGGTACAATTAATATCACCTAGGGCAAATTCCTCCTTTAACAGGGATAGATGAACTAGCAAATAGAATAAAGTTGTTAAGCAAGAGAAACAAAATCAATCAATCACAATTGATAGAAATAAAGTCCTAATTAGAAGATTGGGTTGATAGTGATGATGAAGAGACTGATGTTCAGAAGTCAAAAGGAAACTGCTTTTAACTCAGAGAAAAGTGAAACATCTTTTGAAAACAGTCACCAACAGTCAAAACAGATGTTGGTCAAGATCTAGGACAAAGGGGCTTGGGAACAAAGGGGGTAAATTAAATTTTTTGGTATGTTACAGTCCTAATCACCTAATTAAGATTATGTAAAACCTACATGAAAGAAAATTTTCCTCAACACACCCAAACTCAATAAATCCTAAGGGAACACAGGGTCAAGGGAAACAATGACCCGTTTGGAACATCATCAAAGAGTAACCATAGTAAATTCTCAAGAAACTCTAGGTACGCCTCACAAGAGAGATCCTATATTCCATCAGTCAGACTTACATAGGGATGGGGATGTATAAGTACTGCTAGAGCCCCAATGTACACAAACAGTACTTCAAAAGTACTACTAATGTACTTATCAAGGTAGCAGAGTAGAGTCTAGAGTCCCACATGTATAGTACTATCACAAAGTACTAGTAGACTTATCATCCAAGGATAGATAACAGTAAGACCTAGAACCTCAAGATTTTCACCATCATCAAGGTCTTCTACCACAAGGACTCCTCATAGACCACATAGACCCAAGAAAATTGTGAAATCTATCTGGGTAAAGAAAGGAAGTACTATTGAATCCCAAGCAGTACTTCCACAAACTGTCAAAAAGAATGCAATGATAAATCCAAAACAAACATGGAGACCAAAAGGGAACTATTCGATACTGGGAATATGATACGGATCTTACACACTCAAGCAATTTGAGTATGTAACTCCATTAGGGGTATCCAAGTCAGTTATGACTTGGGTCCCTAAAAGAGTCTAATGCTTTGAAATTGTTTGTACAGGGCAATCCAGAAGAAGATCTCAAGGACTATGCTATCATTGACAGTGGATGCTCTGGAAGTATGACAGGAGACAAGGACAAGCTGTCTGATTTTAAAGAGTTCAAAGGTGGTTATGTGGCTTTTGGAAATGACTCTAAAGGTGGAAGAATCTCAGGAAAAGGAACCATTAAGACATCATGCTTAGACTTTGAGAAAGTTAGCTATGTGGAGGAGCTCAAGTTTAATCTCTTATCTGTTTCTCAAATCTGTGATAAGAAGCACAATGTTCTCTTCACAGATAAAGAATGTCTTATCCTATCTCCAAAGTTCAAGTTTGTTGATGAAGATCTGGTAATTCTTAGAGCTCCTAGAAAGAATGATGTCTAAGCCTGGATCAAAAGAATATTTCTACCCCTCGGAGATCACTTGTTTGGTTGCAAAGGCAACAGAGGATGAAGCTGTCCTATGGCACAGAAGACTGGGGCATGTCAACTTCAAAAATATCAACAAGTTGGTTAAAGGCAATCTGGTTAGGGGTTTACCTTCAAAGACATTCAAGCTTGATCACTCATGTTTGGCATGTAGAAGGGTAAACAGCAACAGGCATTCTTGCAAAGATTGAAGAAAGAACTGTTAATAACCTCTTGAATTGCTTACATATGGATTTGTTGGACCTGTTTCAGTGGAAAGTGTAAATAGGAAGAATACTGCTTGGTGGTAACTGATGACTGTAGTAAATTCAGTTGGTGTTTTTCTTGGCCTACAAGGATGCTAACATATTATATCATCATGATATGGCATTGGGTAAGAAAACAAGCTAAAGACAAAAGTGAATGACCATCAGGTGTGACCATGGAACAGAGTTCAAGAATTCACTTATGAATGAGTTTTGTGCCACAAGGAGTCATGAGAGAAAATGAGCATTGCAAGGACTCCACAGGAAAAGGTGTCGCAGAAAAAAAGAATAGGACTATCATTTGAAGCTGCTAGAACTAATGTTAGCATACTCCCTTCTACTATTCAATTTGGGCTAAGCAGTCAATACTGGCCTGTTATGTGCTTTAATAAGTTTGGGTGGTGCACTAAACCTCAAATGAAGACTCCTTATGAAATCTTGATGGGAAGATCTCCTAACATCAGTTTCATGAGACCTTTTGGATGTCCTCTGACTATACTTAATACTCTAGATCATTTGGGTAAGTTTGATGGCAAGTCAGAAGAAGGGCTACTGTAGGGGATACTCTACTAACAGCAAAGGTTTTAGAGTCTATAACAGGGTCACAAGAAAGGTTCAAGACTGTCTTCATGTAAACTTTCTTGAGAATCAGGAGAATCAAAAGGGAAAAGGTCCTGATTGGATGTTTGATCTTGAACTTCTAACTCCATCCATGAATTACATTCCTGTAAGGAAAGAAAACTATGCTGATTCAAAAGAACAAGGAATATCTTGTGATGATGATGAAGATTTAGATGTTCAACAGTTCATTGTTCATGGTCCAAACATTCATGCAGCTCAGAATAAGCCTTCAGAGGAACGTACTGCTGACAAAGAAGTTCCATTATCCTCTGAAGAACAAGTTCTTCATGATGAGCTTGTAAGTTTGATGCATCAAGAATCTCTTGCTAAACTTCATAATGATGCTCAAAGGAATGCTTTTGAAGAGGAAAAGAAGAGAATAGCACTTGACAAGGGAAAAGAGTGTGTTGACAGTACTTTCACTCTAAGTACTGCTAATACACCTCCTCAAAGTACTGGCAATACACCCCTACAGATTCGATGAGTGATAATTCCAAAGATGGTGGTTTTTCTCTAACAAACACTTTGATGCTGAGGAAGCCGGAGTATCTGACTACAACAACATTGGATCCTCCATTGATGTCCGCTCTACTCCTACACTATAGAATTCATAAGATTCATCCTCAAAGTCAAATTATTGGCAAAAGTATTGCCGGGGTTCAAACAAGAAGAAAGCTTCAAGACAGTACTTCAAACCAACATCAAGCATTGCTGTCTTTTATATACAAACAAAACAGAACTAACCACAAAGATCAGCAAACCTGCCTGTTTGCTTGTTTCTTATCTCAAGAGGAACCCAAGAAAGTCTCTCAAGCCTTAGCAGATGAAAGTTGGGTTGAAGCGATGCAAGAAGAACTACTTCAATTCAAGCTACAAGAGGTATGGAGTTATGTGACCATACAGAAGGCCAAGAGGTGATGTTGAACAAAATGGGTTTTTAGAAACAAGAAAGATGAACGGGTTACTATTATCAAGAACAAAGCACGCCTATTTTGCACAAGGTTACAGACAAGAAGAAGGTTGTGGATTAATATGAATTGTTTGCACCAGTTGCCAGAATAGAAGCGAATCAAGACTCTTTTTGGCATTTGCATCTTACATGGGCTTCATTATCTATCAGATGGATGTCAAGAGTGGCATTCTTATATGGCAACACCACAGAAGAAGTGTATGTCAAACAGGCCTCCAAGGATTTTGAAGATCCGCTCATCCAAACAAGGTCTAAACAGAGTTGTTAATCACTTAAAGGCCTGCATCAGCCCCAAGAGCATGGTATGAAGACTTTCCACTTTTCTTTGAAACATGGAACTAGGAGAGGGCTATTGAGAAAACTCTGTTTATTAAAAGGATAGAAGAGATATCATGTTTGTACAGGTATATGTGATGCTATCATCTTTGGATCCACCAAGTCTTCCTATGGTGAAGGATTTTGAAGATCTATACAAAAGTAATACAAGATGCGTTCCATTGTGAACTCATCTTCTTTTGGTGCTTCAAGTCAAGCAATCTAATGGTGGTATTTCCTAAGTCAAGAGAAATATGTTGGAAAGATATTCTCAACAAGTGTTGACTTTAGAACCATTAAGCCAGCATCCACTCCCTTGAAGCTCATAATTCTCTAGAAAAGATGAAGAAGGTGAAGAAGTTGATGTACGTCCTTACAGTCTTATGATTGGTTTCTCATGTACTAAACTGCGTTCAAGACCAGACATATGTTTCTGTTTTTTCTGGAGCAAGATTTCAAGTCACTCCAAAGTTTCTCATCTACATGCTGCAAAAGGATCTTAGGTACCTTCAAACAACACCAAATTGGGTTCTATGGTAGCCTAAGACTCTCCTTTCACTTAGAAGACTTTTTCCGATAGTACTATGCTGGGGACAATCATAAAGACGATCAACTTCAGGAGGATGACAATATCTTGGAAGAAGACTGGTCCTCTTGGCAATGCAAAAACAAACATGTGGCTATCTCCTCTATAGAAGCAGAATATGTGGCAGCTGCAAGTTGTTGTGCTCAGGTACTTTTGGGATGCAAAATCAACTACTTGATTAAGGATTTAACTTCCATAACCACGGAAATCCATATAGAAATAAGAGCACCAATTTTGCATTGTGAAGAATCCTGTTTTTCACTCAAAGACCAAGCATAATCAGATTCGACATCGACATCATTCTAGATTGTTTATTGAGCAAAGGCTCATTAATGAGGTCACAGTGATCATACTGATGACATATGTAGCAGATTTACCTCAACCAAAGGCTTTGACTTGGCAAGATTTAGACTTTTTGGTGTAACAATTGGGATGATTGAACCCATACATCTTTGAGGGGGGATCATATTAAAGTACTGGTGATCAAGTAAATTACTGGTTTGGTTAGATTGGATATTTGGAAGCACTTTTAGCAACTTTGAAGGGAGGATATGAATTATTTTTCAGAGGTTTGAGATTTGAAGAGATATTTTGCAAGATTAGCAGGTGTCGTTTGCACATATTTGAGTTGGACATATTTTTAAGTGAAAGTACTGCTTTAGCCAACTCCAAGTACTGCTTGTCTAGAAAGTACTGCTTAGACAACAAAGAACTGTTCTAACTTCGGTCAACGGTCAAACGAACGTGTTTTGCGCTAAAAAACGTATTTACAACAGGTAACTTCCATAGTAATCCAACACTAACCTATAAATACTCAACTGAATTGCACTTTTTTCTCACTTTATCTCTTTTCATACATACTTTCTTAAAATTACAACCTCCGACGCACATTAATTTCCCTTCAAATGGCAAATATTCGCACTTGTAACAAGCACAACATGATTGCTAGTGTGTAAAAGTACGGCACAGAATGCTGGATTTTTATCAAATCCATCCGACATTCCACTAGGCTGCTTCCATTAATTACTCTTGTTGGTTGACTCGAGATCTCATCGGTCCTTGGCTTCAACAATTTTGGCTACAACTCTCCTCCAAGGAACAATGACGTACCTCACATACGCGCCAAGGAAGCTGGCAAGAAGATTTGATTCTGAATTCATCCACCATTCGAGCTGACCTACTCTTTGATGATGAAAATGGAGTGATTGCTTTCCTAAGCAAGTTATTTGGGACTTGCTCAGAGATATTGGCTACGAGGGGTACTTACATAACTCACTTTTCCTCAAACCACTATTAAGCCCACAGAGTCTAGTAAAGTAAAGTTCATGTCTTACTCCACTGTTTAAGTCACTAAGAGCACTCATGGAGAACAATTTGTTGACAAACATTGCCTCTCTCCTTGTAGGTCTAGCCACAAACCAAAAGTTTAATTTCTCCTTGATGATTCTAACTGGGATGCTAGGACATATTTCAAATGGTACACCTTTTCTTATGTATCCTAGGTTCGTTCAATTGTTTTTGAACAAGCAGTTAGAGGGAGTAAGCCCCCTCCCCCACAGACCTCAGGACTTTATACCATCCGTTTCACTTCCTTCTAAGGTTTTTACATTCATGAGGAAGCATAGTCCTAAGTTCTCGTGTAGGATTACACCTTTGACTCCATCTATGTTAGAGGTAGTAACAGCATTGGCAGCGGAGGAAGAACATAGTACTAGTCCTCATTCTAGGGCTGCAAGTTCTGCAAGGGATGCTCAAGGCGGTCTCCAAACTCAAGTGCTGCTCATTCTCAACTACGTGCTTCAGATACAAGTACTGCTATCCTCATGGTACTGCTACACCACATGATTCTGATGCAATTATAAGTATTGAACCTTACAAGGTACTCTGATATCAATGTACTGCATCTTAATTCCTAAATCTCCCAAAGATTATACTCCACAGATGCTCTCAAACATCTGGAGGATATGAGGACTTTTAGATATATATGCTTTGAACAGGGAAGTTAAGAGACTCAAGAGGCAAACCCTTTCTCAAGCTAAACAAATAATCAAGCTCAAAGCCAAGCTCAAGAAACTGTCCAAATTCGTCCAGCCAGTGGTCCAGCATCATGCTTTTTGGGTAGAGAATCAAAACCTTAAGAAGCAAAAGAGACGAAGAAAGAAGCATAAGAAGAAAGTGTCTTCAGTCAAATTGGGGATGAGAATAAGGATGAAGGTACTTTGTCTGAAGAGCACAATGTTCAAGAAAAGATACAGCACACCTTTTCTTTGATGATATTTTTGATAAAGATCTGCTTTACTCCTGATTTGGAAAAGAAAAAGTGATGAGACAGAAGGAAGTTAAATATTGAGAGAAAGAACTTCTATTTTAAAGAGTGGAGAAACAGAAGAACTGGATATGAGACAACTCAAAATACTGCTAGACTGGGTACTATTACCTCCAAGGACTACTAAATATTAAGATGAAGGCCGTCCTTCAAGCCCAATCCGACCAATAAGCCCACTCTGTCCCAATTCAAGTTATGGAGTCTGAAGAACAACTTAAAGCTGCTGAAGTACTTGTTGCTATTACTAGACAAGATGGTTTGAGCATTCCTGGTCCCAATAACAAACTCAACACAACAAGCCAACTCGAAGGAACTGATCTCTAAAGATAAAGGCAAAAGGGATACTGGTTTGAATGAAACCTAAAAAGAAGAAATTAACTCATCAACAAATTCAGAGCCTTGGAAACACTAACAAATGATGAGGTGGTTGCTAGAAAAATTCAAGCAGAATGGGATGCAGAAGAAGAAAGAAAGAGGTTTGAAGAATGAAGAAAACAAAGCCAAAACTACTTTGACGAAACCTACTACTCTTGTCACAAGAAAGAAATCAAATGATGCATTTCTTAAAAGGTCAAGATACAAACAATTGCAAAAAACTTAAGTATCCACAGATGAAGGAATTGTATGACAAAGTGCAAGCATCTATTAAAGACTCCTTCAAAGACTTATTCCATGGATTCAGAGAAAGAATAGGGAGATGTTGAAGGAAAGAGAAACAAAAAGACTCTAAGGAAAAAGGAAAGCTACAATTGCTTGAAGACAGCCATCAAAGAACCAAAGATTGAGAACAGAAACAATTGATGAGCTTAGAAACTATCTTAGGGTTGTAGACTTTGAAAAGAATGCACAAGATAGAGAGTCATTAGAAGGAATCTCCATGATTACAGAGCTCCAAGTTATTGATTCACCTGATGGAGAGTATCTCATCATTCACAGAGCAAATAATCACTTCAGGGCTTTTGATACTTTATGGGAGATACTGCATGTCTTAGATAGACATGATTATATCACCTATATCGAGTTGTTTGAAGAACTAATAGAGCACAAACCTCCAACCGGCTAGGTTTGATGCTCCTAGGTGATCTACCATTATTTGTGGAGACGCTAAAATCAAGTGATGAAATGACATCTGAAGGATCAATGAAGAAAAGGAAAATCATAAGATGGAGGTTTCATGAATCTTCAGGAGTGCATACACTAGAGATAGAAGATTGCACTATGATTCACATGCTGGCTGAAAGAAGATATCCCTCTATCAGAGAGTTGATGATAAGATGCCTAGATCATTGCAAGGAAGTTTGAAGAAGAGAATGAGAAAGCCATTACTTTGATACATCTGTTCATCTTGAGGACAACTGAAGATGTTGACAATTCCATAAACAACTGGTAAGATTTATCAAATTTTTCTTTATATAAATAATCTTACATTGACAAACAAGACTAAAACTGGGAACAAAGCAGACTTGTTAAAGTACTGCTAGTTAAAACAAACAGTACCTTGTTGAAAGAAGTTAGTTTTAAAAAGTTGATTTTGAAATATTGAGAAGAATGAGCTGTGCAAAAAGGTTTAAGGCATAAAAAATTGAACATCAAACTGTTTTAAGGGATTGAGTTTTTGTTAACCACCACAAGCAAATGTATACAATCACCATGTCTTACAAACATAAGAATTGACCTATCCAAATCAAAACATTTTGTAAAACATCTCAAATCTGTTGATGGTTGACAATTTACCAAAAATTGTATGGTGATCAATACACCATGGTATTACACTGAATTATTGGCTAGTCCTGAGCAAACGGCTACAGGTAAAGACTAATCAAATCCGTTTATGGTTATAATGACTTACCAAAAGTCATATAGTATTCAACACACTATGATTCATGTTCTGAGTGTTGAAGTGGTTTTCAGTTCACCATGGATTATTACCTTTCTAGGTACCAAAGAACTGACAGCCCAAGAGTAAATGGCTACTTGTAAAGGCTCATAAAAAACCCATTTGCGTTGCGCGAAGACATGTTGGCTTGGAGAAGACAGTTGTTTGATGCAAGACAAAAGATTTTGAAGAATGTTTATGTTTCAAGATAAAAGGTTTCATTTCAAATAACTCAAACAGATTGTGTACAAGATACTGCTCAAAGGAAAAAGTTTAAAAGATTAAAGGCTAGTACTGCTTTCAAGACAAAACAGACTGATGCTGAACAAAGAAGACCAACTATCAAGAAACTTGAAGTCAAGCAAGTAGAATTCAAGTTAGGGGAGGATTGTTGGGAAAAACAAGTCAATCGGTCAACGTACTGCTAAGCAAAAGGTCAAAGTACTGCTAAGTAGAAAGTCAAGGTACTGCCAGTCAAAGATCGAAGTACTGCCGTGGATAAAGGAATCTTAAAGGATTATCATTTAAATGGTTATGTTAGTAATTATCTTGTAACAGTTAGTTTAATGATTAGTGTTTATGTCATACAAGGACTGTACATCTACTAGAGGTTATCCTTATGTTTATAAAAGGATCTCTAGGAAGATATTAAGAGATATAGAAAAACACGAGTTAAGAATTATTAGTATTGTATTAGGGATCTGCAATTTAGGCAGATTCAAAAGGTTTATAATAGAAATCGTTTGAGAAACTATTGTGTGTTCTTCTTAAGTACTGCCAACTAGATTCCGCATAGTTGACAGTATATCAGTGTTTCATAAAGGAATATCGATCCTACATGGTTGGATCATTGGCATACTAGGGGTATTTTTAAAGACATTTTTCCCAGATTATACGTGCTTAAATCCTCAAAGGATGTTACTGTTAGTTCCAAGATAGTGCGACACAGCTGGTCTGGCTCCTTTCGTCGAATTCTAGAGGGGTATCGAGCAAAATCAATTCAACAGCTTGGTAGAATTGGTTCGTTCTGTCACTATCGTACCTTCGGCTGACAGATGGAATTGGAATCTGGAGAGTACGGGTATATTTTCGGTGGCCTCTGCTCGTAGACGTATCGATGAGATATGCCTTCCGAATATTGGAGAAGAAACTAGATGGGTAAAGTGTGTCCCGATAAAAATCAACGTTCTTGCCTGGAAAATCAAGACCGATGCTTTACCTACCCGGTTCAACATTTCTCGTAGAGGTATTGACATTCAGGATATGTCGTGTCCCATTTGTGATAATGCTATTGAATCGACGGACCATTTGTTCTTTAGGTGTGGATTGGTTCGGGACATTGCTAATAAGGTTTTGAGCTGGTGGAATTTGGATCACGCAAACTTGAACTCATATGCAGAATGGAAGTCTTGGCTTGTTTCAATTCGTATGGATTCCAAACTCAAAAAGATGTTCGAAGGAGTTTGGTACTCCATTTGATGGTACGTTTGGATCTATCGAAACAAGCTCCTATTTGACGAGAGAAAACCTTCGAAGTCGATGCTTATTGATAATGTCATTGCTAGTTCTTTTTATTGGTGTAAGTATAGATCTAAAGCCTCGTTCGGATGGAACGAATGGCTCAAAAACCCCTATATTATTGCTTTGTAATCTAGCTCCTTGCTAGTTTTTGTTTCTAATAAAATCGCCGTTCTAAAAAAAACACCTTATAGGCTTGGTCTGGTCCATTATAACTAAAGGTTCAAATAGGGACGAAAAAGGTTCAAAATAAAAATGTGTAAATATAAAAGGCCGGTACCGTTGGACTCGTTTTTTCGTGCTCTTTCCAATGGTGTGATCGAGGAATATTCACGACTTCGTTTGAGTCATAAACGAAGGGAGCCTTGAATGAATATTATACATGTTTGTATTATTAGAATATTTGATAATATGTATCTTGCATGAATTATTTATTTTTTTTAACGGGAAAGATGAAATTATATATAAAAAGAGTCTAGCAAGACGCTAGAAACTTAAAGTACAATAGAGTCAACAAAAAGAATTACATAACATCAAAAAAATGGTAAAGATTACACCGAGACTTGTTTTCACTCCTCGCAAAAGAAAAACCCCCCCATCTCAGGAGGCGAGGCCACGGTTTTTCACTTCGTGGGGTGGATTTTGATGAAACCCCAAACAAGTCTCGAGAGAAGGATGAAAAGAAGAACCATCCTCAAAAAAAAAAAAAAATCCGACGAAGATTGCCAAACGAAAAAAGCTGGCGTACCGGTACGCCACAACCCATCGAACTTGAACGCAGCTTCAGGAAAAAAGACTAAAGCAGTTCTAACATTGACATTACGCGCGATCGATAGGGGATAGATAAGCCAGGCATACAAGTATACTTCATATAGAGTACCTTTTGTGAAGCCACGAAAATGAAGAGATGTGCATTATCGAATAGATCACTTTTCCTCAACGGTTGAGAGTTAAACGTGACGGTTTTTTTGGTATCTCAAAGCCACCAAAGAACGATGTAGTAATAAACATAGAACCTGTGTTTTTTCCTCTTTAGAAGCATGCCATTAGATGATCAATCATTAAAAGAAACCAGAAGAAGATTAAAAAGGAGGAATATCACACCATTAAATAACGAGCTTCCTCATATCGGGTAAAATGTCGCATGCGAAGATAATATGATTAGAAGAATTCAACATTGGATTGCAAGAAAGGGACAAGATATGGCCAATTAATATCCATACACTCTAATAAATATTCAAATAATTATTATCTTACCAATTAAAGCACCACATAAACACAATTACCATCTTTTTATTATAAAACCAATTATAATCATTATTCACTTTTATTAACAAAATTACAACAAAACAACTATCAACCAAAACACTTTAAAATACCCACATTTCACAATACACCAATTACAAGACTCAACAAATACAACAATATTATTATTACTCACTCATAACACATTTCCTTAAAAATTCAATATTTCAAACCCATCAAATAAGTGATATATGAGTATATGCCCATTCCCCATAATAATACTTACCCTTCACCTCCAAATAACACAATCACCCTAATCACTATCCTAAATAACCAATCACAAACTATGCTACACTAACCCAAAAACTTTCCCAAAAATTAACTATTTACACCCTTCAATAAACACTCAAAGATAATATACTCACCAACCAAACTGATATTATAACAAAATTCTTTTCCCAACAAGTTATCAAATGCCCCTTTAAGCCTACACCATTATTATCGACACCCTCCTTCTTGACAATGATAATCCCTTTGCCACCTGACCCCCCCCCCCCCCTCCCCCCCTGATGTGTGTGTGTGGCCATTTAAGTTAATAAAGCAACCTCCCACCTGTCATTTTTGTAAGCCCCCCCCAAGTGCCACCCAATACGTACCCAACCGCGTCTCCCCCCAACAGATTCACATCCCTTATAAAAAACAACATAAAAAAATTAAACCCTGTAACAATTCCTCACTCTCCGTACATCTCTCTCTAAGACGACAATGTTTAACCCTCCTTTATCGAAAGAATTAAGAATAATTGGCTATTTGACCCAAGCCATTTTGTTTTCATCTTTTATTACCACCCCAAAAAAATTTAGCCCGAATTCTTTCCAGGTCTTGATGGGACGATTCGGTGCTCTAAATATCTCGATAGGTAGTAATACAAAGACTACCAAGCACAGACTTGATAAGAGTCGTGACCCCCAATCGACAAAGATTAGCTTTCCAAGAGGAAAGCCTCACTATGGAATCGTTCAACAAGCGTCTTCACAGTAGCATAGATTCATATGGACAATGGGAGACCAAGGTAATTGAAAGGGATATCACTGCAATACAAAACCAGCATGCTAGGCCATTACTTATAACTTCTCATCTTTATTTACCCAATACATTAAATTATTAGTACTGTGAATATAATCTTGAGACCCGAGGATAGATAGTAAACTTGGGAACCACGATGATATTATCCATGTCTTTTGCATTCAATCCGTAGTAATGATCCACATCATCTGCATGAAAAGATGGGAAACATTGATAGTAGAATCTTTTAATTATTAACACAGTAATCAAACCATTTCCAATACTTCCTCATAAAGCATTATGGTTGACCTTCCAGTAACCAGATGAAAAGAAATGAGTAGAGGATCTCCTTGCCTTAGACACGTTTATTGGAGAAACTCAATCGTTGGGCTTAACCATTATAAGAATAGAGATCTCGATGAATTGAGACAAGCTTTATTCCAGAGCACCCATTTATTACCTAAATCCAAATCTGTCGAGAATGTGAATCAAGTAATTCCCAGCTTATGGATTCAAAAGCTTTTCAAAGTCCCACTTTATAATTGAGGAGCTTCTTTTTTCGTTTTTTATACACTCAATGATTTAGCTTAGAATAAGGGGCCATCAAGAAATTTGACGACCAGCAAGAACGCCGGTCTGTTCCTTGCTAAATTTCTTGTCAATCAGTTAGATAACGGTAGCTAAAATCTTGGCAATGATCTTATAGTGTATACCAATAAGCGAAATAGGGCGAAAGTCAGTGATTAAGGTAGGGTTGTTGACCTTTGGGATAAGGGTGAAAAACAAAGAATTAGCACCATTAGGCATAACACAAGAAGCAAAGAAAAGTTAAAAAAATTCATTTAGATCCTTCCTGAGTGAAAACGTAAAGGATTCTTCAAGGTGTGTAACTATGTGTTTTTTTGGAATGATAATTCAAAAAAAAGGAAAAAAAATAAATAAAATAGGGGTAACAAAACGTACATTTTTGGTGTCACGTGTCAAGCATCTACCATGGTAGAGCAGTCGAGTGGTAGAGCTTGACCAAAATGAGAATTGAAAATGAAGTTGACCAAAAGGCGCCAAAGCCTATGTACGGATAGATAAAACCGGAATTTTCTCGTGAATAAAACCAAATACAAGACTATAAACCGATCAAAAAAAAAACTGATCAATTAAACCAATTAAAAGTTAGATATTTTCTTTAGTTCTTTAGATGAATATATATCTTGAATCGTTAGCTCAAAACTTGAATCGCCACATGGTCACATTTCGGATCTGTCTATTTAATTTCTAAGGCAGTAACATATTTTCATTTATTTCTTTTTTGGTTTGTCACAGTTTACTTAGATGAACCAGCCTAATCATGTACAATAACTCATTTTAGTAGTGCTTTTAAGGGTTTTGCTAACAACAAGTTTTAAAGCTGTTTACAAATTATTACTCAAAGTTTAGTTTAGATAATTGTTAACTACTTGTTACTAAACTTCCTAGAAACATCAATTACCAATAGAATCCGGCTGCTCCTTTCGCCGATGATGTTAACCAAAAATGCGGAGTTGGTTGTTCATGAACCATGAAAGGACGGTGGTGGACAAGACGCCGACATGTGTCAGAAGTGGTGGAGCATATTAGGCTGGACGGTATGAAGTGCAACTCACAAGGTGAGTTTACAACTCACGCGTGAGTTGCCCTCCCGGCCAGGGACGGATCTATTTGTTAAATATGGGGGGCAAGTGCCTCCCATGACTCGTCGAAAAAGTCAAAAATTTAGTGTAATTTTGACCTTTTTTCGAAAGTGCCCCCCACTCGAGATTCAAATTGCCCCCCACTCACGTATTAAAACCCAAATTCAACACTTTAAAATCTTATAAATCCTTATCTCTAACTAAAAATACTTGATTTATCATTTCGATCTTAGTTTTTTCTTCCACATTTTGTTGCCATTGCCAAAAACAAAATTTTTTGCCCCCCCGCAAGCGATATTCCTAGGTCCGTCACTGCTCCCGGCCATAAAGTCACCTTGCCAACTAGGCATTTGCTTGGTGAGTTTCGGAGGGTTTGTGCACCACTTTGGTGAGTTTCTCACCATGGTGAGTTTTAAAAATTGTGGGCCCCCTTATAATATATCCGTTATTATTGAATTTTTTTTAAACCCCACTTTTAACCTATAAAATACCTACTAATTCATCTATTTTTATACACAATTATTCCCACTTTTAAATTATACTCACTTTTGAAATTAATATGGCTTGTTCACTTCCACACACCGTCGATGAAATCCACGCTTTGGGGTGCAATCTGATTCGTAATACGAAACAGATTAATAATCTATGTATTGTTTTTAATAATCTATGTACTGTTTTTAATTGTGTTGTAATGTTTTTAATTTATGAATAAAAGTTTTTAATTTAGTTAACGTTTTTATTAATTTCGTACGTTTATGTAAATATTTATTTTTTTAGTTTATGAATAAAAGTATTTAAATAAAAAAAGGGTGAGTAATGTGAGTTTTAGTTGTAAGGTGAGTTCTTGTTACGGTTGAAAGATGAGTTCTAATTTCTAAAAAGAGTTTTATTTGGAGAGAGAAAGCTGAAGTCACGCTGATATGACATGTGGGTTTCTCACCACCATACCATGAAGCCTTGGGGCAAAGTTAAAGAACATAGTCACATTACAGTCCAACGTGGGTCACCACCAAGGCATCTTTACGAGAGCCCAAGAATAAATTGATGTGTTAATATGTACACATTTCACAACTTATAACAGGTTGGTATTGTATGTTGGATTATGTCCACGTAAAATAATATATGTTCGGAAAGTTTATTCGAGTCTACGGGGACGCACGCGTTAATACGTAAAACAATTAATAATAAATATATTAAATGTAATATATTTAAGTGATAAAGCTTAAACGAGCGTTAAATATTAACAAGTATTTAACGGGAGTTATATTAGTCATTAATAGTTAAAGGAATGACTAATATGTAATTATAGAGAAAAGGAAAGTATAAGAATTATTTCCTTTTTTCCCTTAGCCAATTTGTTTCCTAATCTCCAAGAGGAGGTGGAATTACCTAGCTTGCAAGCCACGTTATGTAGGCTATATAAGGAGGTCTATGGATTATTATTTGTCATAACTTGAAAAACTAATCCTTAAAATTCTCTCCTTCTCTTCTTATTGCTCGATCGGTCAAACCAAACCCCAAGGGTTTCGGTTTGTGTTTGTTCGACCGAAACCAACAACCCACAAGGGTTTTTCGTGTTGATTCATTCAAGAGCTGAAGGCGTTTAGTGGCTTTATCACTACTAGTACTAGCATACTTAATTGTTTCCTAAGAACGTATTGTGTGGTTAATAGTTGTAAAAACCCAACAGTGGCATCACGAGCCATCGTATAGAATTGTAATTACAAAGATGTAAAATTGGACAAAATTTGGGTTCTTGGTTAATTTATAAGCCCTTTGGGCGTTTTTATTTATAAAGATTAGATCTTTATTGTGGATAAAATTAATTAGAAGAAACCTCAGGTTGTATGTAATTTTATATGTTAAATTCGATAGTTTAAATTGTTAATTGATCGTTTTTTAATTGTTAAATACATGTTAATTTGGTATCCATGATAAACGCATGCAAGTTTATCATGGATCGATATATGATATATGATCTTGATTTAATTGTTAATTGATTGGTTCAAATTAATTGTTAATTCGTTGTCCATGATAAATACATGCAATTTATCATGGAGGAATATGTGATATAAATCGTGTTAATTGTTAAAGATTTATGCAAATATAATGATCAAGAATTAAAACATAGACATTAAATTTATGTGGTTTCGATCCACGGCTTTAAAATCTAGGAAAGACCTTAGCTATGTCTTAATGGGGCCTAAAGGTTGTTTAAATTTTATGTGCTATGTGGTATATATTTGTATATGGCTTACGCAATCGATTATATCAATGTATGTGGCCGGAGTTTTTAGAACGAATGAGCCTTATATGAATATATGCATGTTTTTTAATTATTAGATAATTTGGATCATAATGGATATTTGCATGACTTAATTGTTAAGTGCTTCTTTTGAAATAAGTGTTATATGTATTAGTTTTGTGTTTACGTTGTTTTATTTTATGTTTTACTTGTGAGAAAATAAAAAGATTTTTTGAAAAATAAACATAAACATGGCTAATAATTATGAAATCGGTTTTATTATGGACTATTTATAGTTCATAATGTGTTTTTCAAATTAAAGTTTTATTTTTATCAATGACGTATTTTGCAAAAGTACTACTTAGTTGCAAAGATAAGGTTCGGGGAGACTCATCAAGACTTTGGTCTTGTAGATACTATTACTCTATAATACCTGACTACGTTGTAGTTTCTTTACCTTGCATACTATTTAGGAAGTCGTGAATGGTCTAGGGTTTGAATAATTTTTTAATCGTTCTTTAATCTTTTCCCGCGATAAAATATAAAATCTTTAAGTTTTGAAAACACGTTGAATCGTCAATTTTAAAAGGTAACACTATTTATACATTAGATGTATAGAAAATAAGTAATACCGTAATAAATAACTTAATTGAGTAAAGTTTTTATTAAAATCTATGATACGAAGATGTATGCATGCTTCTTCGTACATATTTGCCACGTCAAATATTATACCCTTTAAATAAGTTGTTGCCATCCAATTTGTAAGAATACTTGTAGATGCTTTTTACTATGCGTGAGACGTATGTTTATCGTAATCCTAAGGTGATTATACACTTTTTCGTGAGACGTTAATGTTACATAATCACAGTTTTTGGTTGGACGACTTAATCGGTTTAGTGGTGAGACCTTAAACTCGAGGCATAAATGGGATGAAACATGCTTACTAGTATATTATTGTAATAAAGTAAGTCCCATAAGGTTCTAGGAATTGCACCGGTGGTAATTATTGATCGTCAATTACCTTTTGAATACACCATTGCTAGCAGATCAACAAATGTGATGGTGGTATGTCAAGTGGCCTTTAGAAAATTAATTGTTTAAAAAGTTTAAACATGGGTAGTTAATTTTCTATAAGGAATAATTATCGAAAATACTAAAAATTGAATTTTGCGATTCTATTAATAGTATTAATGCAACGATAAAACCGTAAACAATGGTTTGTTTCTTTCTTGAAAAAGTCAAACCGAGACTCTTTTCCTTGTAAGGAACAAGGAGACTCATTCCTATCATCTTTCTTGCTCCGGAAAGTTATAATAGGAACGTAGGAATTGTCCTAATATAATCAAACTCATAGAATACTTAAATGTTAAGTAGATTGCATGACTTATATTTTCATATCGATTTCATCACCCTTATTCAGTGGTGAAAACGTTAAAACATATAAGACATATGAATAACTAGATAATATGTTCTTAAAACTGTCAAATGATAACATCTTAATGTAAGATGTTTTATGAGTTCTTGATTAGGAAATACTATTATTACCGCAAAAGTGATAAAGACAAACTAAAATATCTAGTTGTTTGTTTTAATCAAAATTAAAGAGGAAATTGCATGCCCAATTTTTAAGTTAATAAATAGTATTGATGAATAGTCCCTTATCTACATAGTAGAAAATTTTTGAAATCCAAGTACAATACTACTAATTAAGATTTCAAAAAAGTTAGAAACTAAATCGATCACTATTTGTTTTCACTGGTTATGGAACACTTGCAATGTTGTCAAATCCAGTAGGAGCATCGTGATTTATTTCTGAACAAGACATTAATGTAATGTTGTCTAATTTAGTGGGAGCTACAAGGTTTATTATCTTGGTAGTAACCCAGGTTATTTCTCGCTTGTCTTGAGATAATATATGGTTTTCCAACTATACACACTAATGGTTTTAAGGATAGTCGTGAACTATTTCGTATTAAACAAAGTGGTTCAATATCTACTTGTAACGCTAATATCTGTGACGCTATCATATTGTCCATATAAACAAACGAATATCGTGTTGTTTGACTACATGTATGATGTTGTGCCATGCACAAGTGGAAAAAATCTTTATTGTGTGCAAGGTACAACACATGACAAAAACAATATGATTAAAGGTTCTCTTGACCATAAGGTAAGAAACAATATGTCGAGATATGAATTAAAGACTACTTCAAGTAAAATGTTTATGTGTTTTTGGAATGTCCAAAATAATGAAGTAATCTTGATTTAAAGACTACTTCAAGTAAAAGGTTTATGTGCTCTTGGAATGTCCCAAATAATGAAGTAATCTTGATTAACTTGAAATTACTACTGAAGCCAAGAGTTGGCGTTCAGAATTACTTTAGTTAAATATGTTTATGTTTAATGTAAATTAATAAACATGAAGTCCTGTAAATGTTGAAAGACTTATAACATAAAGTAAGTTATATTTTCTGGCTATGACATGAACAAAAGTCCTTGAATTGTTCAAAGGCAAAATAATGTATAGTTAACATGGATAGAGTTCTTGAACTAGTTAAAGCCGTATACATTATTGCATGCAAATAGGTTTTTAAATACTATATATTCAATTTCGTTTGACACAATTGATAAGTATGTGACCTAAAGAGTATCAAGTTATTTAAAATATTGTGATAAAGTCTCACAATGAAAATACTCATAGAATACCATATTTTTATGGTATGTCTAGAGTGTTGAATCAAATTCTTTAGAATTATTTGTTTTTGATAACTTAAAACTTTACCTCCAAATCTGTCAAGGTTTAAAAATTAAGTATGTCTAGAATATACTCAATAAGACTCCAACCTAAAAGGTTAATAAGACACCATTACGATTATGGAATGTGATGACTCACATTAAGTCTTAAGGAATTGAAGTTCTGAATTTGTTAAAAGTCTTATCAAGAATGATATTAACAAACTAAACTCAGGAACTATTAATGTATCATGTAATTGCCACTCTACATGCTAAGTAATTATATAAGAGTCTTTAATTACAAAAAAAAGTGTGAGTATTTTTAGATCTGAAAGAGATAAAAATACAAAATACATAACCTTCTAAACACACTAGTGAATATCATATCGAGGCTTTAAATGTTAAACCTCATAATGATATAATTCTCATTCATAGATCCGTAAGGATACCTCAAATATTTGATTGATAAATGTTATATGAATATTGAGGAATATGAGTCACAGGATCATGGTGAACCTGATAATCATTAAAATGCATTGAATTTTGAATTTGGTATCATGATGAAACCATTAACATGCATTGCTGAATTTTGAATTTGATAAATGACTCAAATTACGAATGTTTAGATGTTGTCCACAAAAATAATCAATTTTGGAACTTGATTGATCTTTAACTAAACGGTTAGACTGTGAAGTTAAAATGAGTTTCTTCAAAGAGAAAAAAAATCCAAGTGGTTTGGTTCTTGGTTTTAAACTCATAAAGACAATGTTGTACACATATTTAATGCAGCATTATGATAAGATTTTTAATCATACTAAGCTCCAGTTTGTGGAAGAGCCCATTGAAATCATGGAACGGGAGATCAAACGATTAAAGCGAAGCCGGATACCATTAGTTAAGGTTCACTGGAACTCTAAGAGAGGTCCTAAGTTCACCTCGGAATGTGAAGATTCGTTCAAACAGAAATACCCATAGCTTTTCACAAACCAGGCTTCGTTATTCACTACAAGGTCTTAAGTTTGAGGACAAAGCTCTTTTAACGGGTGGAGACTGTAAAATTTCTCAATTTTAGGTCATTGTATGACTCTATTATTCTTCACTACTTATTTTAGTCCGATACGCGTTTACTTTTAATTTAACTTTTAAGCTAAATCGCGTAGAATAGAAATAATCATTCAATGTAAACGGTCACCAAATAAATTAAGGTTTACATCAAGTAAGTGTTATGTAATTATTAAGAAGATGATTATTGACTTTGTGTGTTTTATTTTATTGTTCACGTAAAAGGCTTACGTTTCACAATAAAAATATCTTTAGACACACCCCAGAAATACCTAGACTTACATGGACCCAAACCAATAACCACTTTTAATCCCTAAACACAAAAATTATTCAATTTTCGTGTTACTAAGCCATGCAGGCCGATTATAGTTCAAATAAAAAACAATGTCCATTATGTAAAACTAAAACCTAAACTAAAGCTTGTAAATCTTGTACAATTATCTCCTAATTAAAGTTGGTACTTGTATAATCTTGATAAGATTTCAAAAACCCTTCTTTCCCTCCAAGTCTACACGTCCCACCCTCCCTAAACAACTAGAAAATCTTCTAAGACCTATAGTAAGTACATGCACAACAAAGGTTAATTAAAACTTGTCCTTAATGTCCCAAATAAGCTAAATACACATACACACACCATAAGATTTTCAAATATCAAGTATCTTGTACCATGATCTTGTAATTAAGATGTGCACTAAGTAGTTTTATCAAAACCATGTGAGGTTAACAAAATCTAACCAAAACCACCACTTAGGGCACGATTTGGTTTAGATAGGGACTAGAGAAAGTTAACCAATCTTAGGCCTATATAAGCATACCTCTAGCAAAAATTAACATTTCTTACAATTCTTAAAACACACAAACACTCTCTCAAGCAAACCACCTTTGTTTCTTTTTTCCTTCCTTGTTTCGGGTATCATCACAATCGAGAACAAACACCCTAATAGACTCAACACCACTCTTAATCAAACCACTTAGGTTAGCTTCTAGTAATCAAGGAAACTAGGGTTGATCGTATAAGGGTTTAGAAGGCAAGAAAGTTATGAGTATAAGCAAGGAAGTGGGTTAATTATTCGGGTTTGAGCACAACCTTCACGACACCAACAAGACGCTAGGATTCCTTGTAAGACCTTTGGTCTATGTTTTTCTTGTCTAACTTAGGTTCATATATGTATAGAACGCATATAATATGTGATTTCAAGCTAGACATGGGTCGTGCCTAGCATGGCACAACCCATGTATTCGTGTAATGCTAAGTACAACATGTATGACTTGTGTGGTGAACTAAAATCCATAAGGCAAGTAACAAGAAACTTATGTATAAAATTGGACGCTTAAACCTAACATGCATACATAAAATATAAGCCGAGGGCTTGGTAAATTTTTTTAGAAACGTTTTAGAAAGAAAACATGTATATGTCACGTATAATAAATTCTTAACAAACTTGTCTTGCTCATAAAGGGAATGTACACTATGATATACATGAATTAGGGTTACTAATAACTTATTAGATCGAGTTTAGAATGTATTGCATGAGTAACCAAGACCCTAGAAGGATGACAAGCTCATACAAGCTTGTAGAAGCTTGATGAGCCACATGTTGGACACAAGACTCATCTAAGTCAGGTGTGGAGCACGTTAGTATGCTAAACATGATTAAGTAATGCTTAACGAGTGCTTAACATGCTAGACAAAAGGTTAAAAACCCTAGGAACCAACTACTAAGCCTAATGGACCCATTCGGGTCATATGAGGCTTGACAGCCCACTATTGGGCCATGCAGGCCCAACAGGCCATAATAGTAGGGTCCACGGTTTATTAATAAGCTCCTTGAGCTTATTAAGGAGTTGATACACTTGTGGGACTTATATGGGCCTTAATATGCATTAGAAACCAAATTAGACATTTAATGGGCTTGACAACCCATTTTCGTAGCTAGAATGGGCCCATAAGCCACGAATAAGCTTGGACAGCTTATTTGTGAGCTTATGCAGTTTATTGAGCTTGTTTTAGACTTAGATAAATTATTGGACCTCTTGAAAATAAGCCCACACCCTCAAAACCCTTACCGGGTTCTTAATGGGCCTAAAATCCCATTACCATAGCTTATTGGCTTATGGGAAAAGCCAATATTATGAAATAACTTATCCAAGGTTTGCAAAACTTATTTGAAACTAAAAATATAAACCATATTGGTCAGAAACGCTTAATGGGCCAAACGTAAACTTACGAGTTGAGTTATTAGGCTAACGAGTCCAATAAGCTCAAATAAGCTTATCCGAGCTTATTAACTAACTCAACAGCTTCATTAAACTTAAATGAGCTTAATAAGAGTTTTTGTACTTATAAAATCTATAATGGACATTTAAATTGCTTAATGGGCCTTAACAAACCCAAAAAGCCCAATAAGCTTAAATAAGATCGTTCGAGCTTATTTATAAGTGGATAGAACTTATACAGCTTATTGGGAGCTACTAAAACCTTTTGTCACTTTTTAGATCTTATTTGGACATAAAATGCAACTTTTGCAAGTTAGGGGACTAAGAATGTAAATATAGAAACTTGAGGATGTAATCGATAAATATTCTGTTTTTACAAAGTATTAGGACTGTTTTTGCCAATAATGAAAACCTAAGGGTATTATATATAACTAAGTGATTTAAATGAACATGTATGATATCGAACTAGTCTTGGTACAATACGGATACTTATACACCAAAAGACACACGAATAATAAATAAGTATATTTATTATTAATACCTAAATACCGCGTATACTTCAAAGTATATAGTCGTACATCTTCCCAAGAGCCAACAAGTAAAAACAAATACATTAAACATGTGTACCACCACACAAGTGATAACAGTATATATAAACTAGCAATTTATTGTAGTTTATGCATTAAGTCGTTAGCCTAAACTTGTAGACTAAGACTGGCCGTATTTACTTAGGTATTTGACGGTGAGATTCATTTGCCATACTTGGATATATTTATCATTCACAGGGGACTACCTACTAAGGTGAGTTCATAGCCTCATGCCTTACAATTATTTAAATGTTTTACATCTTTGGGGTGAGAACATGCTTTGTTTTACAAATTGGAGGCAAGGGTACGTTTTATACAATGATTATGTGTTTCGCCTACATAGCGATAACCCACTGAGCCCTTTATCATGAACTATTAATTACTAGATTCTAAGCGCGAGTGTTATACACAGATCTATTTGGGATTGACGTCCCCGTTTGGGTGAGTAGCGCTCACTGTGCCAGTTTACCAGACAACAAACGTATACCATGTCGGACTTGGGATGTTGCGGGTAATAACATCATTCACGGGCATTGTTGGTAATTTATTGCATTCATACATGTCGAGCTTTAGTGTCATAAGCTTAGGAAAACGTAATTACTTTTATGATGTTTGCATCTGTTGCTTAATCATACACTCAGAAATCTTGCGGTCCTACAATTGATTTAGATAAACCTATGAATTCACAACCTTTATGTTGACATTTTAAGCATGTTTTTCTCAGGTCAATAAGGCACGAGGTGCCTAGATACATTGGGGGCCACTCTTTGGAGAGAGTCAATACTAAAGATTTAGGGCGTATTACATTTTGGGAACATTTGTTATAAACCAAAATCTTTACTTATATTGTCGAACAATTTGAAACCATGAGCTTATGTAATGAACAAGTATTTTGTTAATCCAATGTATCTTTTTAAAATGACACGTTTAGTGGTCGTTCTCATATCTTGTGCTATTGATCTATGAAGTAACACCCTCAGATATTCAATATTCCACTGCAACTCAGATTTGGGGGTGATACATTAAGGCAATCATGCATTCATTTATCATATCTACCATTTCATGTGTTGGTGCAAGAATAGATCTCTCCTGAAGATATGTTGGATTCCATAGGTTCTTAAGCAATTGAGGGTATGTTTGATGAATTATATATCCTATATATTCATCGGACTCTAGAATAAGCATTTCTTTTGGAAATTTTACAATTGATTCCCCTTCATTTTTAAGATCAAGAGTTCCGTTGCCAATGTTTAATATCCAATCTGTAAAATGTTGTATTTCTTTTTTTTCAGATATTGTTTTACCACATCATAACTACATGTTTATTGTTAAGTTCATGACGGTGCACTTTTTACACAAATAAGACGAGTTCATTGTGGCATGTACAATGTGGAAACTAGAAAGGGGGGGGGGGGGGTGAATAGTTTACATGTTTGTTTTACGTTTTAAAATAATTCTTCAAAATTGTTTTTTTAGATCGATTATATTGTATAACCTAATTCATTTTCACTAAGTTTTACATGAGGGCAAAGCAAATTACTCATAGCAAAAAATATAATATCGATTCTATAGACTAATATGACCATATAAAACATAACTAATGTAAAGGAAGATAAGGAAGAAACGACTAACCAACCATAGACACCTAATGATTTTTTTATAGTGTGTTTGGCTTATTGAGGCACTAATATTACATAACAACAATAATAATGTAAAGAGATAAGGAAAGAAACAACCAAACCAAGACACCAAGATTTTATAGTGGTTTGGCTACGAAGAACCTCTTCGTCCTACTCCACTCTCCGAGTATCCGACTCGAGATTTCACTATGTCAACAAGCTCCCTTTAGGCGGAGAAAACCATTTACACGTTGATTACGTTATTTTCTGACGCTAAGCTAAATGTCGAGTCCTAATCTTAGCTAGAAATAATCTACCACTTCACAAGATATACACACTCACAATTTCTACACTATCGGATCTACACAATATCCAAATCACACAAATACACAAAATAAATACAATAGAGGTTTGGTACTTAGAAGAAAAGAGAAGAGATCACTAATTAACACTTCATTTCTTGACGAATACGAGTGTTCTTCTCTTGCACTTAAATGAGAAGGAAGAAATAAGAATAAGAGATTAGATCACTAGAAACAAGATCTAAGTATGTTAGTGATTAAGAGTTTTAGTGAGAGAAAGAAGTTTTAGAGAGAGAAAGAATAGACTGAAAAATTTCGTGCAAAGAGGAATAATTTCCAGCAAGGGGTGGACTAGTATTTATAGACAGGAAAAACCAATGGTAACTGGTGGCGGTCCTATATATATAAGGGGGCCGCCAGGCCTATAAGGGGGCTGCCACCTAGACTCCGCTCCCTTTTTGTCTTTTTGTAATGAATGTTGTATCTGGTGTAGAAGCTTCCATTCTGAGGGGAAAATTTTGAATTTCAAATTTTAAGTTTTTAATAAAACTTTTCTTTTAATTAGAAAATATTTTATATAATTATTTTTGTGAAAATCTTTTGTAAAAATGTAATGGATGAGAGAAAAATATTTTCTTGATCACTAATCTTGCTTAATGATTTGTTTGTTCATACCTTAAGCGATCACTGGTATGCGTTTAATTACACATACCTTTCACCATTAAAATCAGACTTAAATGACCCAAAACGTACCAAAAATACATTGTATTTGTATGTTTTCACTTATATTATGTAGAAAACGGAAATCCGACAAAAGGACAAAAAATCAAGCAAAAACGGACAGAACCAAGCATGGAATGGAAAAGCATGGAAAAGACAAAGTCAAATCGAAGCCAAAGTCCAAGTCAACCCCGACAAAGTCAAAGCCAAAAAGTCATCAAAGAAAATACAACTTTAGGGGCCATTTCTGCCAAACCCCTAAAGTTATACCACCAAGGACCATTGTTGCAAAGCACCAAAAAACCCTCAGGGACTGTTTGTGCCAATTTCCTAAAAGTTTACACACCACAAGGATGAATCATGAAATAAACCCATACAAGTTGAAGGGCTTATTTTGCCATCTCTTCAAAGTTGTATTACCACTAAGGACTTAACTTGCAATCCCTCTTATAGCATTGAGGGACCAAAGTTGCCTTAACCCTAAACTTTACCCCTGTTGTACACACAACCATTTTTCCCGCTAAACCCCTGATCACGCTTCCCTGTCCCACTCCTCGACCACTGTTCACCCCCAGCCAAAAATGTCACCACCACTCTCCCCTACCTCACAAATCAACAAGGCCAAGCTGGCAATCCTAAGTACAACCATTGGCCAATGATTTCAAACGGTTAAGATTACTCTACTTGGGCTCCAAGGACTTTTAAGGGCTAAGATGATCTTATGATCTCACTCACATAACAAAAACACATTCTTACTGCCTCAGCAAACAAACATAAGAGGAAGAGACAAGAAAGAAGACCTAGAATGTTCATTAGCTTAATATAAATAGGCCATCTTGTAAGCCCATGGAGGCAGTTAGTTTTTAGTTAGTTTTAGTTTAACCTAGTGTGTTTTTAAAATCATTTTAAGTTATTGTCTTTTAAATTCTAAGTATTGTAAACTGTTTTAGCATTAATGAAGATTTGAAGTTTTTCTTAGTTAAGCTTTGAGTTATTGTGTTAACTTATGTTCTAAAAGCTCATATAAGCTCTTAAATAGCTCTTTTGTAACCTGTTTCAATATAAAAAAAATTACTTAGATATAAAATCTGTTGAGAAAAACACAAAAAAATCACTCCTCAAAATTACCTCAGCAAAATATTGGATGATAAGCAAACAATGGAAGTGCTTATGGACCCCCACTAGCTTGTTTTTAACAAGCTAGAGCTTGTAGAATCATTCATTTACCCTGTTTAGAGCAAGGGTTTTGGTAAGTTTCCATTTTTATTTTTGCTTATTTTACTGTTTAAGTGCTTATTTACTGTTCCTTTTTGCTTATTTGTGCTTATCTTAGTTATTAGATGCTTATTTGTCTGGTCTTTATTATCTAAATGCTTTGTGTTTGAGTTTTACCTTAAAATTGCCATTTTTAGTGAAATTTGACATTTGCTTATCTAGCTTATTGGAGTGCTTATTTGCTGTTTAAACTTGCTTATTATTGTTTTTATAGCTTATTTGATATCTGGTCTAAGGAGTTTATTCATAAAAAT
>BQNB010057223.1:15398-38310 GCA_026074375.1 Tanacetum coccineum | reverse complement strand
GCAATGAAAAAATATTTTGGATGATAGCATTTGATACACAGGTAGATTCAAAATAATTTGATGCAAACATGCAATGAATTATGATGCTGCATGCAAAAATGTAAAGATGCAAAACTATGATGTTAACTGCTACCAAAAAAGTCGGAAGATACAACTACAATTACTATGCCAATTATACCCTTGAAAGAAAGTACACGTGGCGTCTCCTAAACGCGTCCTACCCTTTTTACAGTTACTATGCCAATTATAATTGAAACACATTACACATACCTTTCATAAATTACATTGACTTTCCAAGTATACAGTTATCTTGTGATTTAAACCAATGGTTCAGAAACATTTTGATAAGATTACGTGTTACAGTTGTCTAAGATTGTGACCATAGACCCACAACTGATATCTCATCCTTTGAGGATATGAGACACAAAATACCCGAATACAACGGCGGAGGATAGTGAGGGCAGGAGGGGGGTGCTGGCCCCCCCTAAAATTTGGGTTAAAATTAGCGAATTCTATTGATATTACTGAAAATAACAGAAAAAATTACTGTAACAGCGTAACTTGGATTGTTTTCTTGTTTTTATTAAAAAGAGTAGGCCCAATTAGCAAGTTAAAACTCATTGAAAGAGTCGTTAAAGGGACCCTCAAGTTACATTAGTCAAATATTTGACAATTCGACTTGGATATTACAATGGAGTAGTGGACAGACTTGACTTAGTCCTATTCTGATAGTCTTGCCTCAAACCTTCCTTCAGCTTGCTTTACAAGGTCCTACGGCATGTAGTTACCAAGAAGTTTGTCCCAAGTGGGGAATAAATGCTTAGGAACCAACTTGACCAGGCCGGTACTCCATCTTCCATGTCGTCATCTTCAAATTAATTTACAGCTTTGAGTTCATGCATGCAGTGAAAGCATTAATTTACTTTCAATCAGGCAATTTCAGCCTTTCAGGTGTACTTTGGAAAGACAAAGGAGATGGTATGCATCTTGCGTCCACCTTCTGAACTGCTATCTATGACACTTCCCGACAGTAGAAATCTGTAACTTCAGTAAAGCACCCGCCAAGACATTTAAGCTGTTTATTGTGTTTCAGTTGCACATTGCCATGTTTGACTAGATTGATGTGGATGTTACTCTTTTACAGTTTTTGCTCATCGTCGTGTTTTACTTTGCTGATAATATTATACATTTGGTTGCGTACTAGTATCTTTGTCAACATTATCGACCAAAACGGGCAATATTTCTAGAATAACCACATATTTGGTTTGTATTACTTGTATATTACAAAATATAGTGGTAAATGTAGAGAAATGAAATGGACAGAACATGCTTCCAACACTAACGATTAGCGATATTGAACTAGCATATATGAGCTGATAATGTAACAACAGTTTACATGAATTAGCATAAGATGTCATGAGAACGACAAAACACACAAGCTAGCCAATAACATCACAGTGTATGTTGAAAAGATAAAACTTTTTATAAAATTTCGGTCACCTGCATCGTATTTCAAGATAAACTAGTACTGACTATAACTGATGTCAACAACACTACTAGATCACAAACTGCACATCAGCTTTTGAATCTATAGTCGATCAAAAATACCATAACTACCAAACCTTTAGCTCAAGTTGTTGCCTCGACTTGGTTACTAACGGGTGGTGCAACTTCCTGCTTACCAATAGCTTCCTCTTCCTCTTCCTTTGCCTCTTCTTCAGTGTCACTATCATCTTCATCGCCTGCAAATGTTCACACATGCGTTAATGCAACAAGAAAATGATATCACAGTTAGCAAAATCATTAGATGAATATATCATATATGGTTACCTTCTGCATCAAACCCGTCACCACCTCCCATGTTAAGATTCTGCAGAATAACAAGTAGTAACACCACGTGTTAGACAATTTATAGAAGTTGCAATGAATCACTTGCGAAACTAAGAGGGTGTTTGGGATTACGTTTTAGGTAAGATTATATAACTGTCGCCTTTGCAACACAAAAATACTCATGGCATTGTTTAAGCAAGTTATTTTGAATTCGAGAAAGCAGGTTTAGTCCTGCATTTTGAATACACCGTTTTGCAAACACAAAATCTGCTTTGGAATCGCAATCCCACACATCCCTGAAAGCCTAGACTGAAATTATACTTACAGAGAAATCGATGTCACCGAAGTCCATATCAGCCGCAGCTGCGTAAATAAGTTGCACATTATAATAAATTCATAACAGATTTAATAGTTTTACAGCAAGAAATCGTAGGTTACGAAACCAACTAACCCTTCTCGTCCTGTTCATCTTCATCAACCCATTTATCCCAATCAACTTTCACAAAAGCCGGAGTCTTTCCCTCTTGATTCAAAAGCCTATTCCACCATTTGCTTTCTTCTTTCTTTATAAGGTAAACAATGCTTCTCGACCCAGCGCTCGACTTGCTCTCCTACAGTTTTAAACCCCATCATTATGATATTGATTGAATATATAGGACGTTAAAAATATGTTGACAGTAGTACTTACATTCACATCCACCTTATCATGAAGGTTGACGCCTATTTCATAAGGTACGTTGTCGGCTCCTGCTGTCGCGGAAAAGTAGAACTTACCCTCGGGCTCGAGTTTCAGCTTCACGTCTTTGGCATCAGGCAGATCAACAGTGATGAATATGACATCAGCTCTCTGTGCCCACTTCAAAGTAGGATGTCGACTAACGAATGTCCACAATTCATAAAGACCATGATCAGTTTATAGTGTTCGGGTATCTTAAAACAGTTTTGATAAACAAAATTTGTCAAACACTTGAAAAACCTCAAAACAGGCAATGGTTTTGTACTTTTGGGGGTGGTTGTTTCGGCTTATACATGGACTTACGAGCTTATTTGATTTCGGCTTATATTTCGTAATCCCCAATTTTTCGGCTTATTTTGAGACTTGTGGGCTCGTATAAGTATATTACGATATAATAAACTTATATAATCCCATAAGTCTTAAAATAAGCCATAAAATTGGGGCTTATGAAATATAAGCCGAAATCAAATAAGCTCATAAGCCCGCATATAAATGAAACAAACACCCCCTTTGTCGCAAATAAATTCTATGTCAATTATTTATGAGCAGATGAGGTTTTCTCCTATTAGGTTATCCGGAAAAAGAGTCTTTGACAGAGATGCACCCGCGCACATAAGGAACATTATGAGCATCTCAGAAATACCGCTAGGCGAATTACGTTTATTTCATATGACATAATCAGTTTTAAAGGCAGCATAAAACATAACAATATAACCACCACCAAATGACCTAGCGGTAAGGTCCTTTTCAAACGACAAAAGGTCAAGGGTTCAAACTTCACTAAGTGTGGTAGCTAGGAAAGGGTCGGAAACAGCCCCGGGATTAACCCGTTGAGGCCGAGTACATCCTAGTCAAAAAAGCTCGCTCTCCCCGGATAAACTAAACGGGAAAAACCAAATCCGTTTTGTTAAACATAACAATATAAAATGCACTAAGAAAATGATCCAAAATTCTAGTATATCACTAATACAATTCAATAATCAAATGATAAAAACCAAATTCAAATTTTTACATAAAAATAAAAATATGTAAAAAAATTTGTTTAGGCCAACCCCACCCGACCCTCTTCTACCTGTATAAATATTACCCATTTTGAGTTATAACATGTTACCCAGCCCACCGGACTTTCCATCTATAGACAGTATGCATCACGTAACGCGATAATGTCACAAGTCACTACTATTCTCATCAATACAGGACGCTTAACTATGACTATAAGAATATCTGATTACTTTGCCCATCATATGTGCAGTAACAACTTAGACCCTTGAACAGATAATTCATCTTTTCTGTCTAAAATAAGCTCTTCTTTGCTCTCAAAACAATCAACATACAAAGAAAAGGAAGGTATACTACGGAAAAACACATGTTTTAAACTAGAGATTAGCCTAAATAACTTCATGACTAGATTTAATATCATGTGCTTGATAAGCGAACTTGTCAGTAATTAGCTAAGTCTAAGCCTCCCCTGAGCAGATGATTACCATCTTAATATAAGTCCAAACATTTAAGTGTGTACATATATAAAAGTTAAAGAATATAGAAAAAGAACAGAGCTACTGCAGAATTTGTATATAAAGTATAGAAGAACAGAGCATATTTAAGTTTTAGTACAACTCCCCCACTCCTATCTTATCTTGTTCTCGTCCTCCAATAGTCCTATTAATGTCAACCATCATAGACAATAATGGAATATTCTTTCGGGCTCGTGGTACCAACTTTGATGTATGTGTGAGTGTGTGACTACGGTTGAACTTTGAACCAGAATAATTCATGAATTCTTGTGACCGGTAAGCTCAAACTTAAACACTCAACTTTCTATTGAAACTAGTAATTGAACTATATCAAGGTGATTATCTATTGTTCTTAATTTCCACTCGAACTTGACTACCAAACTAACTTTAGAAAGCCAACTTATCACTTTCTGATAACTGCATGTATCCATGACTTGATCTCTTGTCATGGACAGCACTTGCTACATAATTTACACTTGACATATCATTTTCTACGGATGCGGCCATCGCTGAACCATGACATAGAAACTGGTATCAGTTCTGAAAGACAAAAACCAAGAACCGTACTGCAGTAGCGTTTCGTTTGTAGTGAGTAATCGGTATGAATATAGGTCTGATAACATGGTGCTTGTTTGCCAAATAATTGTTCTAACAAAATAATAACATAATAACAGTTTTACGCTTAACTAATTTGCATAAAATCTTTTCATAATCAATCACTCAAAACTTCAATATGATTACGAAATGAAATACAAATTTTGTAATAAAATTTAAAAAATATTTAAAACAAAAATAGATAAAAAAATAAAAAAAACATATAACTACAAAACACTAACAACTCAACTAAAGAAATAACGAACTGAATAAATACCTTAACTTAACTTTTAAAAAACTCAACAACAAATAAAAGAAAAATACTCATACTAATAGTAATATAAAAAAAAAAATAAATATACTGACATAAAAATACTTAAAAAACACTTAGGATTAAATAACTTGAAACTCAAATATAAACTGTCACTCAACATAACTTTATAAATAATAAAAACTAAAAAACTAAACTCAAAAAAAATAAGCTCATTTACAAACACCTAAACAACACCTAACAAAGATAATAAACTAAAACTACAGAGACACAATAATAAAAATAAAAAAAAAAATCTACCGTATCAAAATCCTAAATTGACAAAACAAGTAAAACACATACTACTAAAACAAACTGGCCTGTCCATATGCAGCACAACTACACACACCCACCCAATGACAAACAACGCACCAAACACCTACAAATCAACCACCACACCCCCCATGCCAACCACCACCCACCTCCAACCCCCACCTCACCCACCGCCCACCCCCAGCTCCCCCACAGCCACCCACACCTACAATTCCCCAACTACGCCCCCCCCCCACAGCACTACCCCCCACCACCCACCATTTACACCCCTCAAACTCCCCCCACAACACACAGGACCCCACTAAGAAAATGCCCCCCCCCCCCCGCCCCACAAGCCCCAGTACGTTCCCACCTCTACCTCGCGCACCTGATCTCAACACGTCATCCAAACAACTCATCCATTCCAGGTACGCTTAACACAGCCTAACCGCACTAACGATTAGTAGCCCCATCAACCGCCATTAACACAATAAAGCCCTCCTCTTTACTGAAACAGAATTTCATCTTAATCGTCAAAACTCATCTCATTTCTTTTCCTCTCCCAACAAACAAAATACAATAAAAGGCGTATAATACAGAAAAAAACATGTTTAGAACTAAGAGATTAGCAACCATAACTTCTAGAAGTAACTGTTAATATCATGTCTTGCTAAAAGTGAACTGTCAGTAATTTTTACTGTCCTCCGAGCTGTAAGATTACCAATTAAAAATAAGTCCCACTCTGAAGTGAGTGACCCAAGAAGTCAAATTTATATACGGTGTGTACATATATACACGTTACTGGAAATAGAAAAAGACAGAGCTAAATGCGATTCGTAAGTAAAGTATAAAGAACAGATTTCTGTACCGAACCTTTTATGTATATGTGTGCTTAGAGTGCACGATGTGTTGAACTTTGAACAAGAATGTCAAGAACACTCGTGACCATTAAGCTCAAACAATAAAACACTAACTTTCTATTCAAACAAGTAACTGATCATATCAAAGGTAGCTTTATTTGAGAACTAGTAAAGAAAAGAAAGAATTATCAAATCCATTAGCAACCCCAACCACTGAAAGTACAGGCTTTGAAATATCTATGTTCTAAATTTCCACTCCGTCACATCATTACCAAACTAATTTTATAGAAAGCCAACTATCACTCTTCTACCAACTGCATTGTATCCAGATTAGATCGTCATGGACACACTTGCCACACATAATTTACACTTGCCATATCATTTTCCTTGATGCTAATCTGGTTTTCACCATTTTCTACGGATGCGGACATCGCTGAACCATGACAAGGAAATAGGGATCAGTTCTGAAAGACAAAAACCAAGAACCGTACTGCAGTAGCGTTTCGTTTGTAGTGAGTAATCGGTATGAATATAGGTCTGATAACATGGTGCAAAGGTAACGAAAATAAGAACGTGAGTCAGTTTTAAAAGACAAAAATCACCATCTTAGGCAGGTATGGAGAAGCACTAACCATGACCATACAAATCCTACTTTATCAATAATCCCTTACGGCTCAAACCAAAATGGGTCTTGAACCACAAGTCTATCACACATGTCCGAAATGGGACTTGAACCCCCAACCATATGGTTGGGAGCAATCTCGCACCACATGAGATACAAGCCCTTTCGTACTTCAGTTATAATTTACATAATCATTAGTTTAACTTCATGACATGCCTTAGTCTCCTCTAAATCAATCAATACACACAATTATACCTGTAAATTATGTTATAAATCACCTCTAGTGTCACACTTTGGTTTATGTTACACTAAAGTACCAAAACTAACTTGAATAACAACACTAGACGAAAGAGGTCTTCCTTGTTCAAGTCACCCGGGTAGCAGAAGCAGACGTACTAGGCCACCTTGGTGGTGGTTTAACTTCAATAGCAACACTATTCACCTCAAATATCCCAAATTAGGCATTCACAGCAACTTTCAACACGAGCTAAAACTTAAAGGAAAATAATTGGAATGCCTAAAACTTGTGACTAATTTTGTGCCTAAACATAGGTGTCATTAGCTTATTCGATTGTGCAGAAGTGGGCCATGTTGTTACAACCAATGTATTTGATACATGCCTTTTCCCACGTCATTCACGAATCGAGGAGATGTATCCTTGAATTGGTGGACGCTTTTTAGTATAATGTATGGGCATTGTATTAAGAACAAAACGGTGAGGCAGAGGTGCCAAGGCGGACAATATCTACCACAATATCTACCCTACTGGTCGGTTCATACCAAATTAGCGGTAATCCTTTATCGAATCTTAAGTGATTTAGATTTTTGGATTTGGATTTGGATTTGGATTTAGTGTAGGTTTAAAATTAAATGATGAGAGAGAAAAATAAAATAAATTTGTATATTATATATTTTTTTAAATGAATATAATATGTAAGTTTAAAGTTTTTTATTATAAAAAAATAACAAAGTTCAAATAAAAAGATAAATGGGTCCACTAAATATGAAAAGTAATCTAGCTAGCTAGGTTTTGTACATAGCATATATTTGGGACTCACTCCCAATTTTGGGACCCACATTTACAAACCAAACAACAACATTTACCATGAACCCCAAATCCAAATCCAAAACCCATCAACCAAACGGGCCCTCAAGTAGTTCCTAGAAGCGCTTACCACGATTATTGATATGCAACTTTAGTCATAAATTTTAGCTCTTAAAATTTGGCTTTTTTAAGAGGGTTGAGCTTATATAACACGCTCCATTACAAATCTCAATCCGTATCACTTGTACTATACACAATTCATTACCACTGCATCAAATTCATCCTACCATTTACCACATAACAAAACCCTAACATATTCAATCTCAAAAAAAATTCCAAAAAATAATAGTAACAATAGATATAAGTTAGTAGCTTTTTCAATTATATCTCTGGCATAGTGATCCAGACACTTATCCAACATACAAAACAAACAAGTGTGTAATCTACATACACACATCATATATCTACAGAACACAGACACCGTAGCCACATAAAACATGTAAAAATTCTACTCATCCACCCTAATGCCAATACTCCACGTATTCCCAAAACAAGAAATAAAAATAAGCTCATAAGCTCAAGTGTTTGGTTTACGTTATGTCGGTAAATGAAAAGATGAATGTTAGAATAGGTATAATCAAGGCTTTAATTGTAATTTGTAATGGAGTGTGTTATATAAGCTCAACCCTCTTAAAAAGTCACAATATTCGGGCTTATCAAAAACCCTTTATATAAACTCATAAGCCCGTTATATAAGCTGAGCCAAACACCCCTACTAAAGTACTAAACACATTCATTTGCTAAAAACTTAAAAAACGACAAGTAAACAAGCAATTATCTCGGAAAAGCTCATAAGCTCAAGTGTTTGGTTTACGTTATGTCGGTAAATGAAAAGATGAATGTTAGAATAGGTATAATCAAGGCTTTAAACCTTATAGGAACACCTCTAGTCTTTTCAGTTTTATTAAAAGCATAAAGAGATTTAAGACCATATTTATCAAGAATTTCACCAACTTCAAGCTGGTCTCGTTCCCAGCCGCCTAAAGACGAGGTGAATATGTCTATTGGGCCTTTGCCTGATTTGTATAAGTGGATCGTGATTTCTGGGACTTTTGTTGTAACTCGTTTTGTTGTTGGTGAGGATTGTTTTTGTTGTTGTTTTTCTGAGATGAGTGGTTGGGTTTCTTCTGCTTTTCTACCATGGTTTAGTTTGGTTGTGTGAGTGTTATGATGGGGAAGACTTTTTTTTTTTTGTTGTTGTTGTTGTTTTTGATGATGGAAAGTGATGTTGTTAGTGGGCGTACGGCTGTTTGTCGATTAGTTTAGTGGAATTGAGTTTGATATGGATAACAAGAGTATTCGCGCGTTGCTGAGGGGCGAATATGTTTTCGTTACTGCGGGCGGTTTTTTTTTTATAAATTGGTGTCGATAATTAATTTTTTTTAAAGTTTTTTAATGTTTTGTCTTTTTTTGTTTTTTAATTTTATTTTCTTGTTTTTTTATCAAGCAAAATGGCACGTGCGTTGTTGCTGTGCCTTATGTTTAGTAGTTTTTCTTATATGGCTTATGTGTTAAGCCTCATGTCGCGGGTATTTTTTTGATCTGATTAAATCAAAACTTTTGTATTTTTTTTTTATTTTGTGTCAAGCAATATTTTTTTTATATTGGGTTTATTTTTTCGGTCTTATGTTTAATAGTTTGTTTTTTTATATGAGCTTATGTGTTGGGCCTCATGTCACGGGTATTTTTTTATCTGAATAAATCAGTACTTTTGTAATTTTTTTCCTATTTTGTGCCGAACAATTTTTTTTATATTGCCTGCTTAAAAAAAAACTTATGTGTTGGGCATCATGTCGCGGGTTATTTTTTATCTGATTAAATCAGTACTTTTGTAATTCTTTTCTTATTTTGTGCCGAGCAATTTTTTTTATATTGGGTTTATTTATTCGGTCTTATGTTTAATAGTTTGTTTTTTTTATATGGGCTTATGTGTTGGGCCTGATGTCACGGGTATTTTTTAATCTGAACAAATTGATACTTTTGTATTTTTTTTTCCTATTTTGTGCCGAGCAATTTTTTTTTATATTGCCTACTTAATAAAAAAAACTAAATGGGCTGCCCAAAGTGGGAGCCTAATGGGCCGGCACTGTAGCCCGACGACGAAAACGTCTTCGTTTCAAACGGAAAATGAATATAAGAGTAATGGACTGCTTACATAATAACAGTGGGCTCGATTAAGGGTGCTCACCTTTCGAAAATCGGACCTGACCGATCAAAATCAAACCCGGAAAGAAAATCGACCGATTGTTACAAAACCCCAATCAAAGACCGGACCAAAATGGTCTGCTGCGGGTCGGTCTGGTCCAACAAGGCCTAATTGTCGGTTTTTTCATAAGACCGAACCGGACCCGACCGGACCGAAGACCGAAAATAAGAATAAGGATGGACCGAGGACGGGACCGAAATAGTGGATACGGTCCTGTCCGTCAGTTCGTGCAAGTTTCTCGGTTCGGTCCGGTACGCGGTCCGTTTTGCTCACCCCTAGGCTCGATTAACTTACAAATACGTATATAGATGGATTTCGAATTTGAATTTAGATTTGAAGTTGATTTAGAAGAGAGGAGATGATAATTCATTAATAAATAATATTTTAAACATTAATAAAAGTATGTAAACATAGTTTTATTAGTTTATAATATAAAATAAAGAGAGATGCAGAGTGACATATTTAAACTGGTCTCATATTTTCAAAAACCACATCTCATGTACCTAGATTTTAAACAGGACATTTTTTTTTGCTTCAACCTCGAATTCTAAAGCAAAACCATTAAACAAACAACTATTTCCTCTTTTGAAACTCAAAACCCAACCTAAATCTTTAAAAGCCCTAAATTGATACAGCCCGTGTTTTATACAGGTGTTAAATTAGTAATCTTAAAAGAAAAGTAGGGGTGAGCATGGTTCGGGGTTTTTGTATAAAACCGAAACCGAACCGAAAAATTTCGGTTTTTGATTTTTAGAAACCATTCGGTTTCGGTTTTGTGTGTCGATTGGTTTTTCGGTTGTCGTTAATTTTCTGTTTTTAGTTTTTCGGTTTCTATACGACTTATCGAGCTTTGCTTGTGCAAAGTCGATTTGGAATATACCATAAACAACACCTTCAAAGCTTTAAAGAAACAATCCGAATAAGAAAAACCAAAGACACAACAATGATAATAAGAAACAAATGACCATATAAAACCCTTAAAAATTATTTATGTGTTATAAAACAACAAAATAACAACGATAAAAATCAAATAACATAAAAAACTAATAGAATGGAACTTATTATGTGTCATAAATGGCATGTACAAGAAGTATATGAAACAAAAAGTAGTTACTCGACATGATATAGTTAATCTAGCGAATCATATTCATCGTCCCTTAGCTTCGATCACAACTTATTTTTGTTCCCATGTCTATATAAAGAGCGTTCGGTTTTATTTCTGATTTATGTTTAATGCTGAAACCAAACCGAACCAAAAAACTACGATTTTTCTAAAAATCCTAAAACCGAACCAACGTTTTTTCAATCGGTTTCGGTTTTTTAAGTTTTGGTTCTTCGGTTTTTTTGGGTTTAGGCTTGGTTTTTCGGTTTTTCGGTTTCATGCGCACCCCTAAAGAAAAGTTAAATATATATGATAATTTGACCATAGATTAAAGTGTCATCACTACAAACGAGGACTTGTTCGACGTGAGGTGAAATTTTTTTCAAACTAATATTATTTAGACTTAATTGAGTGATCGTTTTTAAAATAGGTAAGTATTTATAAAAACTACGTTCGTAATTTTTCATCACATTGGATTAAACCTGGAGATTGTTATGTAATCGTAAGTGTCTATTACGCAAAGAATTCCTAAATTTAACCTATAAACTGTTTTTTGTAATTTCAAGTAACGGGAGGGATGTTTTTATTTTTTGCAAATTTAGAGACTTTTTGCAACACAACTAAATTGGAGGGACATTCATGTAATTTTTTGTTACACAAACAGTCCCTAGATTTAGCTTTGTTGTTGTTTATGTGATCGAGAGTAAACATTATGGAACTTTTTACAGTTTTTCAGAAATTATGTTTGTAATCGTAAGTAAACCGCAAGGACCATTTTGCCAATTTTGTTTAAAGTTTAAAATTTGGTTAAGAGTAAACATTTGACAAATGTGTATATTTAAAATATGAGCCGATATGAGTTGGACTCAAACGAGCCGGTGTAATTCAATATTTTAGCTGAATTCAATAAAATCTCAAATTATTTGCTATTCTAGCTAGGGGTGGCAATTTCTCACTCGACACAAAACCCGGCCTAAAACCGACACGAAAATTAAAAGGTTTGGGTTAAGTCTAAATAGATTTCGGGTCGGTTTTGGGTCAACCCATCTGACCCGTTTATTAAACTTGTCATGATACTAGTTAGCTACGTTTTGATCTTTCTTAGCTAAAAAGTTTGTTAACTAAAAAACTAATTATTGTTGCTTTCGTCTTTTAAAATGTATAAACATTTTAGTTAGTCTATATTATTACGGCAATTTAAACTTTACGTCGTCTCGGTAAATAAAAGAGCTATGAATATATAAGGATTAATAGATTACCACATTTCTTATCCCATCATCGACCCTCCCTTGCATTAAAAAACAGAATGTCATGGGATAAAGGGGTCACACACACAACTACACAAGTATACCACAACAAAAATATAAAAATATCACGTAGAAGACAAATACATAAAATTCATGGTTCTTAAATGAAGTAACATGTCCATAGTCGGATAGTCGTACGAGCTACTAGCTAGCTAGCATATGTTACACTTGTCGAAGGTCATTCTGTAAGTCGTCTCCTTACTTTCAGGTTTAACCTGGGGTATAGGATATGTCTATGTTATATCTTCTCATACTATGCTCCATCGAGATTAGGTATGTTGTTGTTGTATGAATAGTTAAGATATATGATAATAGGTTATGAAAGGGGCAAAAGTCTTTGTTCAAGAACTTTAGTGAAAACTTTAAAGGAAAAAGACTCATAATGAAAAGAAAACACCTAACATTTGCTTGTTGACATTTGCATGTTGTTTAGGTATTATTAAAGCGTTTCAAGTTGTATGAATGAGAACTTTGGCAACAACCAATCACACGAGATAGAAACATTATAAGTATAAAGTGATGAAAATTGAATTCCTTTGAAAAAAAAAAAAAAAAAACTAATTGGGCCGGCCCAAATTTTTGGGCTAAATTTTTTGGGGTTTTTTTGGCCTTCATATTTAATAGTGCGAGTTTATTTTTTCAGTATAGTAAATTCGGAAATGTTACCGCGGATATTTTTTTATCTGAATGCGTCGGTACTTTTGTAACATTTTTTTTCCTCCCTATTTTGCGCCGAAAAAAAAAAAAAAAAACTAATTGGGCCGGCCCAAATTTTTAGGCTAAATTTTTTGGGCTTTTTTTGCCCAGCACTGTAGCACTTTAGCAGTGATATAGTGCTTAAAGTGAGTGCTTAAAGTGAACAGTGGAAAAGTGTCAAAAACGACGGCGTTTTAAATGTAAAATGTGTAAGAGTATAATTTGAAGTATTATATTATGACTTTTAGGGGATGTTTTTTAGGCCATCCATTTATGCATATATTTGTGATCTTACCTTTTTTGTAAATCTACTGTGTAGGCAAACACCCTCTTAAACCATTGCAAAAATTACAGCGCATCTAAGATGGGAATCAAGCTGGTATGGATGGAGAATGGTGCAAGAATTATAACAGTTCACGGAGAGTCAGCAGAAAACATTGTCGGATAGTCTTACCGCTCGAGGCCGAAGTAGTCCATGCTTAGAAACTGCTGCAACATATCCGAGGTAAAAAAAAATACTCTGCATTGGTATTTTGAATTCTTTCAGGAAAACCGAAAGATCATTCTCTGTAGATCATTCTCAACAAAAAAAACATACTGATATGAATTTGGATTTTGATCTGTTATAACTTTATGAGTTGACCTTATTGATCATTCTATGTTTTTGGCTTTATTATAACTTTATAACTTATTAATGGATTGGGTCATGTTTAAAAGGTATGAAGCATATGGTTATTGGTTGAAGTATGAAGTTTCAACAGCTTAAGATAAGATATAGTTGCAATCGGCAAGTGTGAATAAGATGTAATTTGATCGTGTGAAGGCCTAGATAGTCTAGGCTTATTATGACTTGTTATGTTGGAGTGAACTCTTGATTTCAATTAACAGACTGAAAAAGTGAAAGCTATGCAACTTATCATTATGAAGTCGTATGAGGTAATGTATTAGAAAGTGGTGCTTAATGCTTTGTTGATAAAAAAATTATGAGTAAAGTTCATATGGTGCATTTTCATTTTTAAGTTTCGCTTAATCTCACTTTTTTTTATATACCTTCAAATCTATCAGATGTGGAAGGGCATTAACGCTACACGGTGTTTATAGGGTTTCTTTTGTTTTTTAAAGAGTTAAGTACAATTTTGGTCCTTTTGGTTTTGGTGCGAATTTCACTTTTATGGTTAAAATTCAAAAAAAAGTTTGGTTTTGGTCTAAAAACATAGTTTCGGTCCACTTTTAGTTCAATCCTGTGAATTTGCACTAAAATTTTTGGACTAAAAGTGAAACGAAACTATGTCTTGCCAACGATTAAGGAGCAGAGGTGACGATTTAGAGGCGGTGGTGAGGAGCGGCTGGGGATGGTGGTGGGTTTCCACAAAATATGCCAATATTAAGACATATTTCGAAACATGCTCCGCATTTTTCGCTAATATGACCAATAAGAAGTGTGAATTAAATTTGTGTGTGCGAAATTGTAGGAAGTTGTTGGTGATTTTGAATTAATTTGAATGATTTTATTTGGACATTGTATTTTGTCCTAACATAAAATTTGAAAGTTAGTTGTTATCGACAGCCCTAAAGGCTGCTGTTAGCAAAACCCATAATAAAAAGCAAAAGTTGTTTATTTTTTTTAGTTTAATAGAAAGAAAGAGAGTGAGTTTCTAGGATCCATATGAGTTTTTTAATATAATATTATGAAAAGACAAAAATACCCTCTTATTTATTAGTCAAACAAGTTAAATTTACGGAGTTAACGGAATTGGACCAAAAGTGAAACGAAACTATGTGTTTTGGACTAAAACCAAAATTTTTTTGAATTTTGAACCAAAAGTGAAAAACACACCAAACCACAAAGACAAAAAATGTACTTAACTCTTAAAAAAAAGTTAGTTGGGCGAGTAAGATATTTGATTGGCTGAAGAGCATGATGATATTACTTTTTTTAAAATTTATATTTTTTGCCTATGTACAATAAGTCTGGGAGAGATAGAGTAACTTTATGAGATTTGATACCGTGGAAGTTCTTTAGGCTGGTCGCAACGGCAACCGACACGCCACCACTGAAACCCCCCACCCCTGACTCGGTCGTCTTGTGTGTTTTTCGGGAGATGTAGGTCGTTTGTCCAACCTATTCAACACATAGTCTCTTTTATCTTTTTTTAAATTGCTTTTGTGTTTATGAAAGAAAAAAAAGGATTTCATATGTTTTCTATTAACTTTTATTTTTACAGGTAACAAGAAGGAAGAAGAATAATTATCTTATTTTTCTTTTTTTTATAATTAAATAATTTACATTTTAAGTCCTTCATATATGTTTTCATTGTCATTTTTATTTATAAATAATAGATGTAGCAATTTTAGACCAATTGGTTAAATTTGGGTCTAGTTGGGTAAATAGTTTTGGGGGATGGGTCTAGTTGGGTCTCATTTAATATTATATATAGGTTTAGTTGGGTCTATCATGTCCTCCTTTAAAATTATTGATAGGTCTAAATGGGTCTCCCAACAGTCTAGATGTGTCTCCCTAAATATTATATATGGGTCTCCCCTAACATGTCTAGTGGGTCAAAAGAGTATTTTTTTAATACATTTTTATCCGCTTTTTTACGTTTTCGTGCGTTTTCGACCGTTTTCACCGATTTTGTCTTTTTTCGACCGATTTTGACCGTTTTAGTTCGTTTTCGACCGATTTCGACCAATTTTGCTCGTTTTTGACCGCTTTCGTTTGTTTTCGTCCGTTTTCGACCGATTTCGTCCGTCTTGGATCGTTTTTGATCAAATTCGTCTGTTTTTGACCGATTTTGAACGTTTTCGACCATTTTCGTTCGTTTTCAACCGTTTTCTTCGTTTTCGACCGATTTTGTCCATATTAGACCATTTTCGAACGTTTTGGCTCGATTTTGTCAGTTTTCGATCGTTTTTGACCGACTACGATCAATTGCGTCCGTTTTTTATCGATTTCGACCGTTTTCGTTCGTTTTAGTCCGATTTCGATCGTTTCCGACCAAATTCGCTCGTTTTTGCCCGTTTTTGACCGTTCTCATCCCTTTTCTTCCGATTTCAACCGATTTCGTCCGTTTCGATAATGTTCAACCGTTTCTGACCGATTTCGCTTGTTTTTGTCCGTTTTTGACCATTTTGGTCGAAATTTGTTCGTTTTTGACCGTTTTTTACCGTTTAGACCAAACCTATCTAGACTCGTGACCCAAACCCAACCCGACCCACCTATTTTGCCACCTCTAGTTTTTAATATGGTTTCTCCGTATTTATACGCTCTAGTATTTATTATAAAAATGTATAAAAATCGTATGACGAAGTAAAAAACGTACAAAATGCACGGAAACGAACAAAACGTAAAAAAACGAAGAAAGACGGAGGAAGATGGGTAAAGACGTTTGAAAACGAACAAAATCATACAAAAATGGACGAAAACGGACAAAAACGTATAATAACGAACGAAAACGTTAAAAACGTTTGAAAACGCGCAAAAGTGTTTCAAAGCGGTCGAAAATGGACGAACACGATCGAAATCAGACGAGCTCGGACGAAAACGTTCGAAAATAGTCGAAAAGGGACGAAAACGAACTAAATCGGACAAAATCGGTAAAAAACGATCGAAAACGGACAAAATCGGTCGAAATCTGACGAAATCGGTCGAAAACGAACGAAAACGATCGAAAACGCTCGAAAACGTCAAAAACGTACAAACCCTACAAAAACCTATAATATGGATAGTGAATCACTTTGGTTACTATATACAACATCGTTAGCTTTTAAAAAATAAACTTTTTTTTAAAGTTAACAAAACCCATCTAGACCCAACCAATTTAAACCCAAACCCATCTAGACCCATGTTTCTAGAACCCATCTAGACACATACCCATCTAGACCCAAACCCATTTAGACCCATGACCCAAACCCAGCCCAACCCACCATTTTGCCACCTCTAATAAATAACTGTAAGTTACATTAAGTGATATTTTAAGTGAAATGTTTTTTTATTAATAAAACAATAATATACCAATCCCGCCGAAGCAGGGTATGAAGTTATTATAAATAAAATTAACAAAGAGTAAAAATAAAAATAAAGAAATGTCGTTCGCCTTATTATGTCAAGGAGATCACATATTGATCGCATGAAAGAGAAAACTAACATGGCAGAAAAGATGTAATTTGGCCGGCTCGGTTAGTGCCAGTGGCGGTTTTTGAAGGTTTTGGTTAGGGGGATCATTAGCGTAAAATCGACTTTTACATCGGAATTGAACTTGAAACTAACTGTTTGAAGCTAAGCATCAATCAATTTCTCGAAAGAATTTAATGTTTTTATTATACCACAGAAATAAATGTTTTAACATAACTTAGACCTGATTAACAATTGCAAGTTGGAATTTCTCACATAGTAACTTGAATTCTTGCTTTTTGATTTTCAAAATTGAAAGACTAAATAAAAAAATGTATAAAAGTTTAATTCTATCATAGTTGTCCTCTTGTTTCTCTCCAGGTGTCACAAAGGTGTAAAGAGTACATATATTATTCTGGCTTTTGTTTACGTATATCTTGTTTCTTACCCAATGTTTTGAAAACCGGGTTTTGAATCGACCCGGTCGAGTCACCGGGTCACCGGGTTACCGGTTCAACCGGTTGGACCGCCGGGTCAACCCGGTTTTATATAAAATATATATATATATATATATTCAATAATTAGAAAGAAATATGTATATAAATCATGAAATATTTCATATATTAAGCCTAAACACTATTTATTAACAAATATAACATGTAAAATTAAAATTACGTCGCAAATATATACAATTAACATGTTTTATTTATAAAAAAAATACGAAAAAACCGAAACCCGGCCGGGTCTCATGACCCGGGTCACTCCAAACCCGGCGGGTCAAACCGGGTTTCGAAAATATGAAACCCGGTTTAATTTGACCCGTTTTTTCGGTCGGAAGGGTTTCAAAACACTGTTCTTACCTAAAAACAATTTTCAAAATGCACCCTGAAGTATGGTAAACGTTACAAACCCGACTTTGAACTTTAACTTACCAACGACTTTTCTGGATAACAAAATTTATTTATCAAATCTGAAGCACATTTCTATCTATTTAATTGCGAAAAAAAATGTTACTGAAAAGATCGCCGAACTGCGAACAAAATGACCCTAATATTGCATCGCTTGTGACATGTGTACGATTTTATAAAAAAAATATTAAAGTATAACATATATATAATTAAAATATTTACTAAAATAATATTTGAGTTTATCGGTTCGTTGCAAGGTGAATCCCGCGCATAGCGAAAACCTTTAAAATAAAAAAAACATAGACACGTCTATGGAGAGGGAAACAAACATTTTCATTTTTATTATTTTGATCAAAACAATAACTCATTTTTATCCCTTTTACCAGACCACTCTGCAGATCTCCTCTCTCAAATCGACCACCCTCTTCAGGTTTATAAACACCTTTTTTTTATAGTACTCTTTTGATTGATATTATCCCTATTTGATTCATTTGTGGTGTTCAATACTTGTCATATGACTTTATTATTATTACTTATTTTATTAAACCTTGTACTACCTCCCCGTCACACAATTTACTCGGTGTCTGTTTCGGCTTATATGTGGGCTTATGGGCTTATTTGATTTCGGATTATATTTCATAAGCTCTAATTTTCTGCCTTATTATGAGACTTATGATGGGCGTTATATAAGTTTATCATATGGTAATAAACTTATATAAGCCCACGGGTCTCAAAATAAGCTGGAAAATTGAGGCTTATAAAATATAAGCTGAAATCAAATAAGCTCATAAGCCCACATATAAGAGCCTTACTCATTTTGGGTTCAAGCCCTGTGGATTAGTCGGTAAAAAAAGACTATTTTGTTTAACCATGGTTTCCGACCTTTTGTCCGACTAACCACCATTGTTTTGTAAACCGGGTAAAGCCCTCCCTTTTTAGGAGATTGGTGTGACCACTTAGGGTTCTTTGCATCTAGAACTTGAGACCTCACACATTTTAGAGTGATAGTCACAAGCATAGGCGGAGATAGGGAGAGGGCCCGGGGGCACGTACCCCCTAGCGAAAAAAATTGTAGTGTATATATTTTCTAAAATATCCAGGTTTTTTTTTTGGAATTTTTCCCCCTAAGAACCAATTGTGCCCCCTCGAGCAAAAATTCCTAGCTCCGCCATGTGACTATCACTCTAAGATGTGTGAGGTCTCACATTCCTGCCACGCACAAACAACCCTGAAGTGGGGTCACGCCAATTTCCGGGCTTTACACAGTTTGAGTCTGTGGTCGGCGTGGGTTCAACAAAGACCCTAATGGATTTAGAGGGTCCGAAACATGGTTGCCTTACCAAAAAAAGACTAGTAATTGATGTGTGTTAATAAGATTGATGAGCTTTAAGTTTTTTGTTAGATACTACGACTAGTTCGTTAATTCTACTTTTTTTTAAGAACTTTTTGTTGATGCTTTGTGTATCCCGAACCGAACCGAATATCCGAAATTGACGAAAACAAGAACTGAAAACGATTTAGATAGTTCATGTGTATTTTGCCTTGTTTTGACCTGAACCGACCCAAGAAAAACCGAAACCGAAAACTGTAATTATAGAAAACCGAACCGAATTATGTCGGTTCGGCCTGGTTCGGGTCGGTTTTCCGGTTCGGTTCGGTTTTTGGCTGATTTTGCTCATCCCTACTACATTATCTCTTTTTATAGTTAACATGAAAAATGCAAATTTATTTTTAAGACTTCAAAAAAGGGAAATATGGATGTATAATTTTGAGACGGATGGGGTAACTTTTATAAAACCATGAAACCTCATGAAAAGTGAGTTTACCCGGTTTGGGTGTGTCTGGCGGTAAGTTCAAACCTCATGGATTAGTCGGCCAAAACCATGCTTACCTTACCATAAAAAAGTAGTAAAACCACTTGGGATGGCCTAGTGGGAAAAGGACTTTTGAGTTGTGACTATCACTCTTAGATGTGTGACGTCTCAAGTTCAATTCCTGCTAGGCGGGTGGCCATGCCAACCTCCTGAAAAGGGATAGATTTACCCGCTTTGAGTCTTTGTAGCGATGAGTTCAAACCCCGAGACCAAAAGGTCAGAAACTATGGTTAGCCCGAGAAAAGAGAGTAATTTATTGTATGTTAAAAGAGATTTGATCGAGCTTTTGTTATATACTACGAGTAGTTCGTTAGTTTATTTGTTGAATCTACTTTTTTTAAGAATGTTTTTATTGATGCTTTGTGTTAGGAATTACTACAAGTGTTTTAGGTTTGTCTTAAGTCCCATTATTTTAAATGAAAAACGGAAATTGCATGGCCTTAATATATTGTGTATATGTTTGAGATGTTAGATGATTTGGATGAGTTAGGTTAGAGTTCGTGAAATGAAGAATGAAGTAGTGATACAGTTAACGAGATTGAAATTTTTATATCATGTTTGCTGATGAAATGACGGCGTTTGAATGAGGAGAGGAACACTTCTATTTTCAAAAGCTCGTTGATTTTGGGATTACTTATTCCGGCTTGTTTTTAGTTTTGTTAGAGATTTGGATTGTTAAATGACCGGGTGAGGATTTGTGAGTTGGGTGAAGTAGGTTAGAGTAGGTGTAGTGGTAGTGAAGATGTCTAGGACCACAAATAAAGGATAGTATGAATTTTGATGATAGTAGTTGAGATCTAAGAGGTAAGTGACACATGACCGGTGATATTATCATCAGTGGTAGAGAACATGTTCTGGACCACAAATGAAGGATATTACAGAGATAGTAATAAACAAATTGTGACAATAGTAGTTGCGACGTGAGAGCTAAGTTACATATGGCACTATCTTTATAATCAGTATCAAGCTATGTTAGTATTTATCTTAAGTTTGCATCTAATTGCAGCAAGACATAGCTTCCTCTTTGGACCTTTGTTTTTCTTGTTGACATTTGATATGTTTGTTTGCTGAGGCTTAATGTCATATGGGGCGCAATGCTATTGAGCTGTTAGTATGTAAGGGGCTACTGTGTAGTATTCGTAACCCTGCTTTAAGCTATCTATTATTTACTTGGAAACGTAAGAACGATTATATTTAAGCTGCCCGTCATAAGCATGCTTCAATAAACGGCTGTTGCGTGCCTTATATTTTAGTCTTGGGTAAAATCAAGAAAATGGAATAAAATTTAAAACCAGTAGAAAAATATGAATTAGCACATGTTGGGGAAGTTGACATATTCATGATTGGCTAATTTGTTATCACTTTAATAGTTTAATATGCTTTATGTCGTAATCAAATATGCAGCAGTGAAGTATTGTCGCATACTGCATGTGATTGTCTTCCATGGATGAATCCTTCTGTAGACACTGTATTTTTTTTTACTGTGCGCAACTTCACTTAGTCTTGTAACTCTGCAAAACAGGTCTTATGTGACGAGGATAGTGGGAAAGAATTCATATTGTGTGAATACAACAGAGATGCAGACTCTTACAGGTAAATTATATTGTTAAATCTATCTGGTAATAATTATTCTCATTTGCATCGATTGCTTCTATTGCTTTCGGGACCTTAAATTATTTCTTTGGTTGCAGATCTCCTTGGTCAAATAAATTTCATCCTCATTTGGAAGACGGGATGTATCCATCAGAGGAATTAAGGAAGCTAGAAGTTGAAGCAAATGAAGTGTTTACAATATACCGTGACCAGTGAGGTCCTTTATTCACCTCGTCTTAAATTTTGTCTCTTTGCTGTGTAAGCCAACTAATTTTGGTATTGGTTTGTATCTGTCTGTTAGGTATTATGAAGGTGGCATTTCATCAGTTTATTTATGGGAAGAGGATGACAATGAAGGCTTCGTGGCCTGCTTTTCAATCAAAAAAGGTTTTTCTTTTGTCCGAAGTAGTTCTTAGTCCTTTTTTTTACATGAACTAATTTGAAAATTGTATTTGATATAAAGTGGGGGGCACTTTCGAAAAAAGGTCAAAATTACACTAAATTTTTGACTTTTTTGACGAGCCATGGGGGGCACTTGCCCCCCATATTTAACAAATAGATCCGTCCTTATGAACCAGCAACATGTAATACATTACTATATCCGTTATCTGAAACTTTATGTGTCATTAAAATTGCTCGTTATTCTTTAGGTGGGGCCAGACGAGGAAGGAATGGCTCATTACTGCTTAACAAGTACTATAATGCTGTCATTGACTACAAATAGTGACACATCTGGCACATTTAATTTGTCCGGGTCAATTCGTAGACAGGTAATTCATTATTGATGCATCTGCGTGATTTTTTATGTGCTCTGAGAAATTAGTCATACGGCTTAAGGAATGACTAGACTTCAGACTTCTGTTGTGTGTGCACATGCTAAAAGTTAAGACCATATCATGAATGCATGAACATCTGGTGTGAAGTTCTTAAATGTCGCTTGTTATGATGTTTTCTTAAAAAGGGTCCACCTTTCTTAACAATATAAGCGTTTAACTTGAAAAAAGGAAATATAAAGGCTCAAGCAGGAAATATTGGTTTTCTTGTAAGTATGCGAACAAGAGCGAGTCATTTCCAGTATGGAAAAATAAGTGTGAAGGGTGGGTTGGTTAACTGGTTCAAGTAAAAGACTAGAAGTGGGTCATTTTCAGCACTGATCTAAATAGGCCGGGTCGGCCCCCACACACTTTTTTTTTAAATCATGTGTTCACCTAGGGGTGAGCATCGGGTCAGAACCGATCCGAACCGAATTAAACCGAAACCGAATAAGGAAAATTTTGCAACCGATAACC
>BQNB010057223.1:0-14344 GCA_026074375.1 Tanacetum coccineum | reverse complement strand
TGTTCTTAAGTTTTTATTCTCTTTGAGAATCTCATTGTTTACATGCTGCATGGTAAAAAATCAAGTTTTGCTTGTTTTAATACTAAAAGTTATTCTTTGCATGCATTCAGTTCATGAACAAGATTTCTATGTTTTGACAAAAGATTATTTATTTGTTCTTCAACATAATTTAAATCGAAACACAAATAATCTAGATAGGTTTTTATATCATCATTATCTTCCATTTCAAGAAGACTGTGTACCTTTCTTATGGAGATCTTTACCCATTCACCATTTCTGGCGCCTTCTTTGCTGATAGCATTATTTTCTTCAGCAAGTGACATGAGTACTTTGACCTCCACCATCTCATTGTCATCTGATGAAACTTCTTCTTTATCCCATTCATAGGCTTCAGCGATGAGACCTTTGTTCTTAATAGTTGTTGCTTTAGAAGCTGAAGCACTTGAACTTAAGAGAGCCAGTTTAGCCTTGACTTTGTTGTATTTAGCTTCAAAGTCCTTAGTAGGCCTTAGTTCTAGTTTGTGTTGAGAGGAACTGAGAGGTTTTGGTTGAAAGGGTGATTGATATGAGGGAACTAAAGCTTTTGACCAGCAGTCTCTTGCAAAATGACCTTTCTTGCCATATTTGTGGCATTCAGTTTGGTCAGATGCTTTTGCACTGCTGAACCTTTGAGTACCCTTCTTGAAGAATCTTTTAGATTTGGCTAAAAGAGCTCTTGCTTGATATTCCTCTTCTAGGTCATTCGGGTACTCATGACTGCTTCTTGTATCCTCTTCATCATCAAGACTATCTTGAAAGTCCTAGACAATAGAGGTAGAGATGAAGGCAGTTGACAAAGGTGTTGCAAAGACAAGAGATTTGTTCTTTTCAGTCTCATAAATATTGTCTATTAGGTTTTCTTCATATTTGAGTTTACCAAATAGAGAAGCAAGCTCAGAATCTTTCACATGATTTGTGTTTCTGAGACTTTGGCAGAAACTTAGCCACTTCTTTGGTAACCCATTTATAAAACTAGTATTTATTTCAAGCTTTGAAAGTTTGATGCCATCATTTACTAACTCATTCATCGAAACTTTGTATTTGGTGAAAGTTTATGTTAATGTTTCACCTTCTTTGAATTTGAAGGTGTTATAACACAGCTTTAGGTCCATGACCCTACTTTCTTTCACAACAGAGGGCCCTCATGATACAGTATCAGGTCATCTCAGGTTGATTTAGTTGTTAAGCAGTTTATGACAGAATTCATTTGGTCATCTAGAAGGACAGACATGATGAGACTTTTGAGTCGTTGATCTAAGCTAGCAGCCTTTCTCTCATCTCCAGTCCATTGTCCTTCTGGTTTCCTTTGACCAGCTGTCATGGGGATAAAAGGACCATTTTTGATGATATTTTCAAATTGAGGTTCAATACTAAGGAAGTGGCACATGAACCTCTTTTTCCAGTTGGTGAAATTTTCCACCTCTAGTATAGAAGCGACATTTAACCGTCCACCCTTGTATTTAAGAGTCTGTGGTACTTCTACTGCTGCCATTTAAGATAGATCTTGATTTTAAAAATCTTTGAGCCTTTATATATCATTTTAAAGGGATTTTATAAACCATAAGGCTCTGATACCACTTGTTGGTCCCTTAGAATCTGATATAAGGTTTATCAAATTAAACTAATCAGATTCCATGGCAATGAAGTAAGTTTTAAACAGATATATATGAAGAATATAGAGAACAAGTTTAAAACACACAGAAGTACTTTTCAACGTATAGGTTCTTATTATAATCAAATAAAAAATCTATGACACACCTTGCTTGCGGAATAGCAAGGTGGTTGAATGACAATTAGGGTGTTATCTCCTTCGAACTTAAAGTCTAACCAAAGTTAAGAGAGTAAGAAAACAAACTACTTATGACTAAACTGAAGCTTCAGCTTCAGTAGTACCGTTCAGTTTGTTTGAGAGATAAATGAACTCTTCAATGTGTATCACATTAGTTGTAAGAGATAACATTTACTCTTGGAATCCCTTTCCTTTTATAGGAAAAGGGATTAGGGTTTACAAGTTAACCTAGTACGCGTGTCATGCATCCAATGGGTGGTTGAGATACCATTTAATGCAGACGTGTCTAAAGTACCAGGTACAGTCCTTTCAGGAAAGTTGTTGTACTTATATACCAACTTTAGAAGCACCTTTTCCCAAAGAGGTTGCTTTATTCCTTTTGACATAAAGCAATCTTTTTCTCGCCTTGTAAATCTTCTATAAGTGAAACAAACGTTTCAAACTTTTGTTAAGGAGATAGACAACATTCAGCTTGGAATTGTCAACCAAGCTGAACTGAAGCTCTTTCCAAAGACCTTCTTAGTTTTTGTACCATGCAAATTTATATGAGTAAAGATAACTTCCCAATCTTCTCAAGGACCTGAAGACGACGCTGATAAGAAAAGTTCAGCGACTCAAACTGAAAGACTTCTGCTTTGAGTAACAACTTACGGGATTTTATGTTTAAATCTATTGAAAGATTGAAGGGCTCAGGAACTGAACCCAACATATAACATCATCTTTACAAAACCCCAAAATCAGACCTAACCAAACTTGCATGTACTTCATATCATTCAATTAAAAACAATATAACATCATCTTTACAAAATCCCAAAATCAAACAGAACCCAAGTTGCATGCGACTCCTAAGCAAAGATCCAATTAAAAACAACATAATACCAAAAGTTTAAACACACAGATAAATACCGATGTTTAATACGCGGTTACAACTTCCGGCAAAATGCAAAACACCAAAACCACAATAAACCGCACACCTAACCCCATCAAGGTCATCAAGATCATATTTGAGAGCGAGTAAAGTGGGAGAAAGAGAGAAAAAGAGATATATGAGATGAATGAGATGGTTGTAGGTGGAAGAAGATAAGACTGAAAAACGGAAGTGGGCGCGTGAAGTAGGAGAGAGTTATGTGAGTGATGAAAGGATTATATGAGTGATGAGAATATCTCGGGAGTCGTGAATTTGGACAATACTGCCGTTTAATATAAAGTTATAATAAACATTGTTGATTTATAAAACAATTTGGTCGGTAACTTAACCTTTATGGATTCAATGCAAATAAATAAATTTGTTGCAAAAGATATTACTTAAAGAGTCGCTAAAGGTACAAATAAAAAACGTTCACCTAGGGGTGGCAATTCAGAGCGGGTTCAGGTTGACAAGTTGGCTACAGAAAACCTTAGCCTGAACCTAACTCATTTAAATAGTCGGGTAAGCTATGTTAACCCTGACATGTTTACACATAACCCGTACCTGATCCATTTAACCCGTATATATATTTAGGTTGGCGGGTTAAACAGGTTAAACGAGTTTTGGGTTGACCCATTTAACCAGTTTTATATACAAAAGTTGACACATTACACGGGTTATACAGGCCAAATAGGTTTTTGTGTCGACCCGTTTAACCATTTAACCCGTATAATAAAATATAAATAGTTTTTAATTTAAGGAAAAAATCTTAAACGAGGCGGGTCGACCCGCTTAATTTATTCACAACCTGAACCTGAATTGTATAATTAAAATGGGTTAGATGGGTTGACCCAAATCCGACACGAAATCTATTTATACTCAACCCGAACATGTTGATTTTCGTGTCAGTTTCAAGTCAGATCTCATGTCAGTTTCAGGTCAGATCTCGTGTCGGGTTAGAAATTGCCACCCTTACACCCCAACATATGACAACAGGGGGGGACCTAGAATACTAAGTCATTAGGTGCATAGTTTTTTTACGAGTATAAAGGGTTTTGATGGTAAATAAACTTTTTTTTGTTTCACATATTAGTAGATTAAGTAATATTTACGTGAAATAAAATTTTGAGACATGGTTCATTTTGCAAAAATTGAGAATTTTTTCGAAAATTTACACTACGCGACAAACATCGATCAGTTTCTCGTTAACCCTCGGGAACCCGCTAGGTCCGCCCCTGTGTGACAACATTTACACAGTTCTACTCATGAAACCAACCGAGCTACGCGTCAAAAGACTGGTGTAAGAGCACTCGGTACGGGGCATTTTTTCCTTGCGCCATCTTATAAAGCGAGCGAATAACTCGAGCCTGACACCCACTCGCGTTATAGGTCTTGGCACCGACATTACAGCCAAGTTATCCGTGTTTTTAGTGTGTGTTGTATTTGTGTTTTCGTATTGAGTTATGTGCGGGTCATGAGATGTCCAATAACTTGAGTGATGGAATGAAGGTATTATTTGTTTGAGTTAAAGATTTCATGTTATAGGAAAAAAGCGATAAGATTGCAGCATTTTTATTATAACGTGTGTGACTCTTGCACACTTGGTACTCTTAAAATCTAGGGTAAATTACACCGATCTTCCCTGTACTCAGCCTCGTTTACTCGTTTGGTCCCTCGTTTTGCAAAATCGGTGGAAATTGATGAGGTGCCATTTTATACACTTTTTCGATGTCATTTAACCCCAATAATCATGCAAATATTGTACTTAATTGTTTCTTTTTGATGTTTTATCATTTGGGAAGCATTTAGAGGAAAAGCATATGACTTGGGCTCGATTTGGGAAGAAACGGGACGAAACACAACACATGACTTATCAGTGTGTGGAGACGGCGTCAGGATCTTCTGCAACGCCGTCAGAAGTACTGGGCGATGAAGTCACCACAAGTTGTGATGTCGTCACGATAACCAACATAAAGAAGCCTTTAGAAGATTCGGTGGGCTCACAGCGTCAGGATTTGTTGCGACGCCGTCAGACCCTATTTTCTATATATACAAACCTTATTTTTCATATTTTAGAGAGGAAAAACATAGAGTATCGTGGGATATCTTTGTAGCAGCCATTGTGGTCAAATTTTAGGGTTTTTAAACCCTTTGGTACTCATTCATACTCCATATTTAATTGAAGTGAAGTTCTTTTACCCTTTTAATCATTCAATATGTCTATGTGTTGTTTGATTAATTGTTCTTCGCTTTCAATTAAAATGCTTGGCTAAATTTAATTGTGTTTACTTATGATTGCATGAAACTTACTTGTTAGATCTTTTATTATTGCTTCTTGTTAATGGTGTGTGCGTAGAGCTTTAGAAAACTAGCTATTTAATCTTCATATCATATCATAGACGTCTAGGGAAACGCGGCTAGGTTAGAGGAAACCTGTGATTAGATCTTCATATCTAGATCACCTTTGGGTGGATTCCGAGTTGAGTATTTATTGCGCGTGAATTTACTATTTGACGTGAGCGGTATGTGGAGGTAACCACCGTCTAGGTTGTCATGTAGATAGCGGACTTGACCAACCCGCTGCTGAATTAGGGAATACTTCACATTACATTAACAAGGGTGAAGGGCAATAAAATTAGAGAAAATAACTAGGGAGTAGTGCATAATTAGGTAAACACGTTTATGTAACCATACGAGCTTTTTCCATCAATTTACTTTTCTGCATAATTAGGAGTAGTTTAATTTAGTAGTTTAATCAACCCCCTCTTCAAACCCGAGATTTACTTGCTTTCTAAAAATATAAAAACATAAAAATAATCTTTCCTCAACCCTTAGACCTTAGTAAACATAAAATTCGAACATACCTAAACTATTCAAGAGAACGATAACAACCCCCGAGTCTTACCTATACTACACTACAATGATTAGGTACACTGCCTACGAGGGTTGTAAAATTTTTGCGTTGCAACCTACCGCATCAAGTTTTTGGCGTCACTATTAAGAATAGTATAGGTTTCTGATTCTATCTAGCTTAGGTCTACTCACAAGATTCATATCAAGTGAGATTTTCTTTTTCTTTTAGTGTATCTTTCTTGTAGTCTATCTTTTTCTTTGTGTTATTTGTTTTTGTATTTTCCATTTGACTATTCCTTTCTTCATTATGGAGAACGCAAATTCATTTGGCCCTCTTGTCCTACCAAACGCACCAAGTGACCAAATTGTTCAGGAGCTTAATGAGCTACTTGAAGTTTCTACCATGATTAATTCTCGACTTGAGAATATTGACCACGACCTAATTGATGTTTCACCCCCTACCTTACCCGAGCAACTGCTTCACGGCTTTTTGGACCCAACTAAATACCTTGAAATAGATGATATAGTGTCAGACGCTGAGTCTGTGGATACACCACTTGTTTCCCTTTTTTTTAATCAAATGATGAATCAGATGATGGTGAGGTAGTTAATGACATTTATCTAAATGAAGAATGTTAGTGAGCGTGATTTGGCATTCCCCTGCATGATAGGTTTTAGGAAGATCGTTGCTTATTTTGAACCAAACTTGTCAATGAACATAATTACACGCAAGGCTATCAACACTATAATGGTCCAACAACTGGAAAGTAGGGACAATAATTTTGTTGCAATTTTTAGGAATGTCGAAGTGTTTGTTGAAAGTTTTACTTATACAATTGATTCACTGTTTTTGAGGATATAGAAAAATACATAGAAATCGGGTTATCTGAGGTAGTAATGGGTTAAGGACCTAACTCATTTGGAAGACGATTGTAGTAAAGGCTTCGTCTCATTTACTAGGCTTTGGAATACTTATATTTTTCAAATGCCTAACACGGTACCTAGGCTTAAAAATTGGGGATACCGTCAATTGAGTAAAGTCCCACCACTTTTAGTACTTAGTAACGGAGATAAGATGAGTGGACTTAAGTATCTCGATGAAAAGAACATGTTGATGTACAAGAATTGCTTAAATCTAGGTCCCGAATACCGAGTAGATGATGATACGAAAGAATGGCTCACACGCGGACATGTGAGCATTCATGAGACGACCTAGGAAAGTGACTTGGAGTCTACCTAGAAGACTCGTTAATAAAGAAAAATGCTTATTAGGAGGCAACCCAATCTTTTATTTTACGCATTTTAGGGGTGTCGTGTGTTTTTAATTTTAATTATTTGTCTTATATGTTTGGATTAGATGTGATCATGCTTTGTTTTGTCTTTAACTTCATCTTAATTGCAATCAAATGTATTTTACATAAAATAAGTGTAGGGGAAAACATCCGGTTTTAAGAACCATTTCAAACATATAAAATAGATAGTTTAAGTTAAAATCGCACTTTTATGTTTTATTTGTTTGTTTTGAGTCATATGTTTGTACTAATCATTTTTGTGGCCTATGAAGTAATTTTTTCCAAGTTATCATTAATTGGTTATTTTTGCAGAAATTTTTCTAGAAAACGAAGAAGCAAAATTTCACAGTCTGTGGAGACGGCATCAGGATTAAATCCTAACGGCGTCACCACTGTAGCAACAAAGAAATTTGCGCTTTTTTGAATTTTTGAAAAGTTATTTTCGTATAATTTTCAAAATTTTTAATTTTCCAATTTATTGCAGAAAGCCACGATTACATTAGTACTAATATTCTATCTTTATTGCTTTCTTAGGATTTTAGTCTATGATTAATAGGGTTGTATATTATATCCCGCCGATTTTACTCTGGGTATAGTTGTTTTTGTCTTTAATTCACATGTTATATTAGATAAGGAGAGTCTGGAAGCTCTTAGGATTTTCACTTGGACCATTTTTGGATGACGATTTAGCCAGTTTATCTTGTTTCTTCTCCGAATTTGAGCAAACCGGGGGAGTATTAGTTTCTCTCGCTTTTTATTTATCTTCCTTCTATTTGTTTTTCGAGTGCTCATAGAACATTGGGGACAATATTCAAAATAAGTGTATGAGGGTAATAAAAGCCTTAGAAACTATTCTTTCATTTGCATTTATTTTTTTCTTAAAAAGATGTGTAATATACCGAAACATAATTTAAGACGGCAATTTGTCCCAAATTTAAAAAAATTATGGCATATATCGGTGAAACTGTAGTATTAGAAGCGTCTCATAGATAGGAGTTGTATCACTAGCATAAAAAAAATCCTACCGCTCAAAAATTCCAGCCCCAAAATGTGAGGTTCGCCCCTAGATCTTTAGAAGTAAAAGCATTCATTTTTAATGCTTATGAGGGTGTACCGATGGTATTATAGATTCTAGAACTTGTTTTAGTGATTCATCTTGAGACTGCTAGTGAGATCGCATTTGTGTGATTAGGATTTGCTAAGTGATAAGAGGCATTAGGATAACCCTTATTTTTAGCCTTCGTTTGTTATGGTTATGATGATCTCATCGGTCATATAACTACCCCCACACCCTTTCTTCGCACTCATTTTTTGTGCAAGATACTCCTAGTACACCCCTCTGAGCCTATCTTTTTCGCGGTTCTCGTAATTATTTGGTGGATTCCGGATTATTAATGAAGAGCATTGTTTTCACCCACCAAAATGTTACACCTAAATCGCCTTATCCTTCCTTATATGTACTCATTTTTAGTACATTATTGTTATCACAATTGTTTAACCCTAATTAATTGTTTACTTGATTACATGGTTGCTAAGTTGAGTCTATCATTAGTGTATACAGTTTTGGGACGATTGAGATTCATGATAGTTTTTATTATATGGAGAAATGGGAAAGAAAGTCAAACTATTACCCCCATATTTGTCTAATATAATCCATCTTTATTGATCCTTCTAATTTAGGTCATTAGTTAGTTTATTATTGAGTTATGATAAAACTCAAGTGTAGGGGTGTTGTTATAAACCCCAAGTCATGTATATTGTTTATTTTCAGCAGATGGCAGGGCAAAAGTGTATATAAAAAGTGTTAGAAACTACGGGCTTCCATCTTGCTTATATTTATGTCGAGAAAGAGTCAAGAAAAGAAAAAAAAGAGATTGATATATAGTTGTGTATATTTGTCTTAGTTTTGTCAAGTCTTGGCTTAGCAACGTCTTTTACATGTATTCTTGTAAATAATTAGCTTGCTACCAGTCAAAATTCCCCCATTATCCCCAATCGTGTTTCCTTTACCCTACACCTTACGTTACAACCCTTTAAAAGACCTATTTGATAGTAAATCCTAGGTGCTTACGCCAAAGTGGTGGAGGTTTTGATCCTTTATCAAGCTTATGGTAATCTATATATTATGACATGTAGTGAGTGTTTATTTTTCTTGTTTCCTATAAATGTTATTATTCATTATACACCAAGAGAAATAGAGAATCCAAACAATTATGTGGGGTGCTAATATATAATTTTCGTGCTTTTAATTACAAGGTTAAATCGGTTGTGCCATAAACTAACTTTATTGAGTAGGTTAAATGCCCCCGACTTTGTTATTTACTAGGTAGAAAAGCCTATTTGCTTAAGGACAAGCAAATCCCAAGTGTAGGGGTATTTGATGAGGTGTCCTTTTATACACTTTTTCAAGGACATTTAACCCCTATAATCATGAAAATATGCCCAAATATTGTACTTAATCGTTTCTTTTTGATGTTTTAGCATTTGGGAAGCATTTGGAGGAAAAGCATGTGACTTGGGCTCGATTTGGGAAGAAACGGGACGAAAACACAACACATGGCTTATCAGTGCGTGGAGACGAAGTCATGATCTTCTGCGACACCGTCAAAAGTAAAAGGCGACAACGTCACCATGATTTGTGACGCCATCACGAAAACGACTTAAAGAAGCCTTTGGAAGATTCGGTGGGCCGACGGCGTCATGATTTGCTGCGACGCCGTCAGACCCTATTTTCTATATACAAACCCTGTTTTTCATATTTTAGAGAGGAAAAACGTAGAGTGTCATGGGATATCTTTGTGACAGCCATTGTGGTCGAATTTTAGGGTTTTTAAACCCTTTTGTACTCATTCACACTCCATGTTTAATTGAAGTGAAGTTCTTTTACCATTTTAATCATTCAATATGTTTATGTGTTGTTTGATTAATTGTTCTTCGCTTTCAATTAACATGCTTGCCTAAATTTAATTGTGTTTACTTATGATTGCATGAAACTTAGTTGTTAGATATTTTATTATTGCTTCTTGTTAATGGTGTGCGCGTTTGGCTTTAGAAAAGTAGCCATTTGATCTTCATATCATAGCATAGACGTCTAGGGAAACACGGCTAGGTTAGAAGAAACTTGTGATTAGATCTTCATATCTAAATCATCTTTGGGTGAATTCCGAGTTGAGTATTTATTGTGCGTGAATTTACTATTTGACGTGAGCGATGTCTGCAGGTAACCACCGTCTAGGTTGTCACGTAGATAGCGGACTTGACCAACCTGCTGCTGAATTAGGGAATACTTCACATTACATTAACAAGGGTGACGGACAATAAAATTAGAGAAAATAACTAGGGAGTAGTGCATAATTAGGTAAACACGTTTGTTTAACCATACGAGTTTTTCCCATCAATTTACTTTTCTGCATAATTACGAGTAGTTTAATTTAGTAGTTTAATCAACCCCCTCTTCAAATTAGAGATTTACTTGCTTTCTAAAAAATGTAAAAACTTAAAAATAATCTTTCCTCAACCCTTAGACCTTAGTAAACATACAATTCGAACCTACCCAAACTATTCCCCTAAAGAACGATAGCAATCCCCCGAGTCTTGCCTATACTACACTACAACGATTAGGTACAGTGCCTAGGAGGGTTGTAAAACTTCTGCGTTGCAACCCACCACATCAGAAATGGTCACGGAAGTGGTCATTTTGGTGCATGTTTGGTCCCAAGGGATAAACGGTCGTTATGTGTCTCCGTTAATGATGGGTATTATGTTAATTTCACATAAAAACTTTGTTGCATCATTAGTCCCCCCACCAAGCATTTCTTATCTACTTCACAAATCTGTAAAGATCTCTTATTTTCACACTTATGCTTTAAAAATAAACCTATCATCAAAAAGATCGATGACGGTTTGTGTTAGATCTTTGTATTGTTATTTTATGAGTTTGGTTGAACTCGAAGTGTGTAAGTTTGTATTTGTTTTTGTTCTTTGCTTCAAAAAGATCGATGACGGTTTGTGTTAGATCTTTGTATATTTCGAAAACCAAACTAAGATTTTTGAAATCTTTTTGTTCTCATTTAGGATCTGTTAAAAAAATGAATGTTTTTATGTGATTTGTTGTATTTGGTTGTTGAGGGGTTATTGTGGTTGTTTCTTATTGTGGTTTGATGAGATATATTAAGAGTTTTCATTTGCAAAATGTGTATATACAAATGGTTGTTTTGAGCCTTCTACCTCTACAAATACTTCACAAATACTTTATAACCTCGAAGGTTGGCCCAAAAGTTGCATGCGCAATTTAAACTTTAGTCTGGTGGAAAACTCTAAGGTTCTATCACTTAGCTATTTGATGTTTATACGCATGCCAAAAGTACACTAGCGTTTTTATAAGCTGCATGGATTCTCGTTGACACATATTGATGAACTCGAAACAAAAACAATTAAGTGAATTGAGTTTGCATTCACGAGCCACGTAAACCTTAAGCTCCTCAGTTGGATATAAAACTAATTAACAGTATGATTTAAAAGTTGTTAGCATTTGAAAACATGTTGATCGACTTTAAGTAGTGTACCTATATTTGTTTATTCTAAACATGCCCATCATAATTCTCATCATGTTTTGTCTATAGATTGGACCAAACACAATAATGTAGTATTCATTTTAAGTCCATTTCATGAAAGATACGGTATAAATCTTGAGATGAGTAAAACTTATCAACAATTGACTCCGTGGCCCAATGGATAAGGCGCTGGTCTACGAAACCAGAGATTCTGGGTTCGATCCCCAGCGGAGTCGTTTTAAATTTTTTGTTTTTTTTTTACTTCATTTTCTCTATAGCTTTTACTTAGAAATATGTTTTCTAAAATGATTCTCTGTTAGTAATACATTTTTCTTTCTGAGCTATTAAAAAGTCAAGTGCTGGTAAAATGTGTACACATTGTTTTAGAGCATCCGCACAAATTAGCAAACTTTTGCAGTACTGTAACCTTAATTGAAATATAAAGATGATACTCAGTCTGTGAGGCTGTAATTTTTATGTTTTGAAGCTCTGACAGTTTATGTTTCAGGTGTTAGGCTTGTGGTCTTTTGTAACTCGTTTTCATATATGTTTTCTATTCAGTGTGTTGTGTTGTGTTGGGTGGGTTTGAATGTCAGAGTTTACCTTGGTTTTATTAGATTTTATTTTCTCACATCTTTGTTGGTATTTATGACCGGCAGTGCCGATGAATGGGTGGTGCAAACGGTGCGACGGCGTCTGGCCTCCTTTTACCTTGGGGTCTCATTTTCTTTTGTATACTATCTTAGTTTAGAATTATTTATCAAACATATGTTTACAAAAGCAGTTAATGGCCGGGCAATATACTATATACTATTAAATATATATTTATTAACTTTAACTACTGTCATTAAAAACTTTTAGTGGCCAACTAAAACCACGCTTAAGTCACGTATGCCATAGACCAATATAATCCGTTTGACATAGAGCTATTGGATCACACTACAAACTTTGATAGACCTTTTTTTTTTCCGAAGGGCCTTTTTTTTATGTTTAGCATCAGGCCACCGAAATCAATAAGCCAGCCCTGATGACCGGTTTAATGTTTTGTAAGCTGAAATTAGTTTGATCGCTAATATCATGTCAGTGGAACGAATTTCTAGCTATCTGATAGTCTTGTACATAATATTTATTCACCTTAGAAAAATGTATAGTGTTTGTAAAACATATTACCATGAAGATTATACAAAGTTGATTAAAAAAGTAGTTCCTTGTTTAATGTGCACATGAAATAATTGATGTGAATAGTGAATGTTGCTTTAAAGGACTGACAACGTACAGTTTTTAACTGTAGGGACTAATCTTGACATTTGTCGAATACCAGGGGAAATGTTATAAAAATCATTAATATGTAAAAACATAAAACTAAACAAGCGTGATTACCCGCGCGTTGCAGCGGGTCGTTAATTTTTTTCGCGTAATCGGCCTCATGTTTAATAGTTTGTTTTTTTTCTTATATGGGCTTATGTGTGAGGCTCATGTTTAAAGGTTTCTTTTTTTGGCTATACGGGTTTTTTTTTTAATATAATTTTATAGGAACATGGCGTTTTTTTATTGTATTCTGTGTGGGTTTATTTTTTCGGTCTCATGTTTAATAGTGCGGGTTAATTTTTGCGTTAAAATTTTATTTTTATTCTTTTCTATTTTTTATTTGTGCGGGTTTATTTTTTCGGTCTCATGTTTAATAGTTTGTTTTTTTATATATGGGCTTATGTGTTGGGCCTCATGTCGCGGGTATTTTTTTATCTTAATAAGTCAATATTTTTGTAATTTTTTTTCTATTTTGTGCCGAGCGGTTTTTTTTACATTGCCTACAAAAAAAAAGCCAAATGGGTTGGCCCAAATTGGGAGCCCAAAGGGCCGAGCACTGTAGCGTGTGGAACAAAACTACGTCGTTTTATTCTACGCGAGGCATTATTATTTTTATTTTTTTTATTTTGTGCGGTTTTATTTTTTCGGCCTCATGTTTAATAGTTTGTTTTTTTTCTTATATGGGCTTATGTGTGGGGCTTATGTTTAAAGGTTTCTTTTTTTGGCTATACGGGTTTTTTTTAATATAATTTTATGGGAACATGGGCTTTAAATGAGAATCGCGCGTTACTGCAGGGCGTTTTTTTATTGTATTTTGTGCGGGTTTATTTTTTCGGTCTCATGTTTAATAGTGCGGGTTAATTTTTGCGTTAAAATTTTATTTTTATTCTTTTCTATTTTTTATTTGTGCGGGTTTATTTTTTCGGTCTCATGTTTAATAGTTTTTTTTTATATGGGCTTATGTGTTGGGCCTCATGTCGCGAGTATTTTTTTATCTGAATAAGTCAATATTTTTGTAGTTTTTTTTTTCTATTTTATGCCGAGCGGTTTTTTTACATTGCCTACAAAAAAGACTGACAACGTACAGTTTTTAACTGTAGGGACTAATCTTGACATTTGTCGAATACCAGGGGAAATGTTATAAAAATCATTAATATATAAAAACATAAAACTAAATAAAAAGAATATGTCAAGAGTGGGATTTGAACCCACGCCCTTTCGGACCAGTACCTGAAACTGGCGCCTTAGACCGCTCGGCCATCTTGACTTTATTGACATAAAATTAGTCACTAAATATATGTTTAACGCCTAAATAAAACATCTTAATACTACTAATTAAATACTTTGCTAAATATACCTTTTGTTCATGTTAAATGTACATTTCATGTATCGACTCAACCTACCTCATTTGAAAGTATTCATGGAATCATGGCCTATTCATTCATAACTAAAAGAGGTTATTTGAATACAAGAAGTTTAATGCATACATAGGGTCAATGTCATAAAATACCTACGAAGTTTCAAAATTGTCCCGACTTCAACAACGAACTAAATTTCGTACTGTCTAGACCAACGAACTTGTTTATTATGTGACAATATGACC
>BQNB010057222.1:0-38310 GCA_026074375.1 Tanacetum coccineum | reverse complement strand
TGTGTAATTGTTGTTGTCCAACAATCTGTTGTGATTTAGCATATAAAAATTGTTCAGATAGTGGGATTATGAATTTTAGTTCTCTAAAACTGGATGCATTGAACGTAAAAAAATATGAGGTTGTTATAATTGTTTGTGTTCAAAAAATTCAAACATGATTGAATGTATTATTGATGATTTTTGTTTGTTAATGGAATAGTTTCGTAAAGATATATGATGCACATTTATTGGGAAGTGTATGCATGGTTTAGACAGCCGCGGTGCACATGTATTGACATTATATATTCACGGTAATGTTACTTTTTATGTTTATCTGTTTAGATTAGGGACCCGTTCTCTATACTTTATTTACTCGTCTCCTAATCGACTGTACGTGTGCATATGTGTTATAATTGTTTGTATATGTTTCAAGCGATGTGCGTATGTGTTTTACGTGGGGTTGCACATTTGTTTTATGGTTCATATAAATCAATGAAAATGGTTTGCATATGTGTTTTTGTTGGCAATGTTTTTGTGTTGGAGTAGAAATTGGTTTGTAATGTTTGTATATATTCAGATGATCACCTTCAACAATATAAGCTAAGGTTGGAGATTAAAAAATACATGATGCACAATTGACTAAAATTTATTTTAAGTATTCGTTTTGCTTGACTTTGTTAATTGTTTACAAATTTTAACATAGCTTCTAATGTGATATAGTTATGTTTCAAGCAAATGGTTTAATGTAATATTTTTTGGTAATGGCTGTGATATAGTAATATAAATGGCCATTGTCTTGAAAATTATTAGATTAGTCCAACATTATATACTACTATTTACATTAAACAAGATCCCATGTCATTAGACGTAGTCAACAAGTTATTCTAACAATATTCCAAATTGCAGAAAAATTGAAGCAAACTTGTCTCGTAGAGCAGAACAAGTGACGTCTACAACAAAAACACATGAAAAAAAAAATACTTGGCATTCTAGAATAAAACATGTAAGACACCCATCATACAACACATGTCGTGTTGGAGAACAACTTTGACGGGACCGCAAGAAAACACATGTAACAAGGATACATGTGCACAACGAAAATACATCAATACACATATCAATCACAAACCCTTCACATGGTAAATCGAGTATTTGAATCTTTAAACATAAACATTTTTTTTTTTTTTGTTATTTATTATTTTGTACCATCATACCTCAATCAGATGTTTTATTGAAATTTTTAAAGGGGAGGAATCAAATTCAAACAGATGAAGGCAAAACTACTATAATATTTGAATTAGCTCGGACAATCTGATATGAGATTAAAGTAGGCCCTTAATCGGTATGTAATTTTGATATGCCTAGTACTAATATTAAAATTAGGCAAAACTACTAGTAATAATGAAAGTAGGCCCTTAATTTGTTAAAGACATGTATCAAATATGGGATGAAAGTAGGTTAGGCAGTCTCCTTTGGAGTATATGACATATGTTAGTGTGTATGCAAATATGTTTATGATATATGTTTTTGATATTGGTATGCAAATTTGTTTATTAATTGTTTCTGGTTACAGGTACGAGTATTAAGAGCAATATGAAGAGTGCATATTGTTTTGTACATAATATTTAGGGAGAAGATAGTCATGATGAAGATTTATAAAGTAAAGACACAAGTGCATGACGTAGATACAAGTGCACATGTACGTACAAAGAAATCGAGAGTGACCAATGAGGAAAATACACGTGCATATACGACAACATATTCTTTACTTTATAAATTTGTATTTGAATTGTATATCACATGATTTTAAATTTTGTATACAATGTTTTTGTTTTGAATTGTATACAATACATGTACAATACTTTTGTATGTCATTTCATGCACTTGCGTAAATTATTTGTGATTAGAGGTTTAAACAATTGAACAGTAAACACACATTTAAATTAACATTATTAAAAAAAACATATATACTTTACCAAACAAACATGCTGAAAAGAAATATTATTCTAAAAAAACAAAAAATCTAAATTCCTAAAATTTAGAGGAAAAAAACGTTTTTAATTAAAATAATTTAAAATTAAAATAAAAATGTACTTTTACTATTATACCCTTTTGAATTAAATAAAAAAATAAATATGTAAAAAAAATCTAATTGGTTGATGATGGTTCTCGCAGTTCTGTACATTTATTTGGTTCTGAAAAGAACCCCACCCTATATATATATATATATATATATATATATATATATATATATATATATGATGTGAGATCATGATAGAACAATATCATCTCAAAGAACAAAAGAACACATCCTAGCCATTCATTTTTCATCAAATAAAAAAAATTAAAAACTTCACTTTTCACCTCTTTTTTAAAAATAAAATATCTTGCAAACTGTAAATCGTCAAACGACAAAAAATACACCATCGCGACGAGAATTAAATCATCTTTCTATAGAGAGGCATTTTTATATATTATCGACGGATTTTTTTTTGATTTTTTTTTCAGTCACGTTTGAAAAAATCACATGTGATTTGTAGCACAATCACATGTGATTTCATAAAATCACATGTGATTTGTGTGATTTTTTCAGATGTAACTAAAAAAATCGATTTCATATACTTTTGACGACTTTTTAGTGTTAAAATTTAAGCGAAAAAATAATTACACGTGATTTTGTGATTTGTTGTTTTTAAAAATCACTTGCTATTTCATAAATCGTATGTGATTTCACAAATTCACTTATGATTTTTAAAGTAATAAATCACGTGTTATTTCATAAATTCATAAATCGCATGTGAATTTACAAATTTACGTGTGATTTTTAATTTAAGAAATCACATGTGATTTTTCGAATTACGTGTGATTTTTTCTGGACGGAAATTTAAAAAAAAAGTTCGTCAAAAGTATATAAAAGTGTCCGTCTATAGAAAGATAATTTAATTCTCTTCGCGATGGTATAATTAAATTTACGTCAAACGAAAAAAAATACACCATCGCGACGAGTATTTTTTTTATCTTTCTATAGGGGGCACTTCTATATACTTTCGAAGAACTTTTTTTTCGGATTTTTTTTTCAGTCACGTCTGAAAAAATCACATGTGATTTGTATCACAATCACATGTGATTTCTTAAAATCACATGTGATTTTTTCAGACGTGACTGAAAAAAATAATCGAAAAAAAAAACAACGTTCATCGACATTAAGCTATATAGAAGCTCTGTCCCTCATTTAGAAAGATGATTTGAATTTCTCGTCAGGATAGTATGTGTTTCATTTTTGCTGTTTAAACCGATTACGTTTGTGAGATATTTAGATTTTAAAAAAATAGGTATGAAAGTGGGTTTTTTTTAATTTAGAATTAAAATATAGTGAATTGATAACTTAACTAATAGATTTGCGAAATAAAATGGAAGGCATATGATGAAGTGGAAATTGTTCTTTAATCTAGATGTTGTTCTACATAGAAGTTTTGCTCTTAGATTGAATGAAATTGATTTGTCGAACGAGTCCTATCCTTTAGAATAGTCGTAGTTAAATGTGCCGCACATTGAAACTAGCATAGTGAAACGGAAACATGATCACAACTCGATCTTTAACGCTACGAACATCTAATCATTCCCGCAGCGTTGACGCGCGAGCCATCCCCCTCGTAATTACTGTCACAATATAATGAAGTAGTTTCAAATTTCGCAATAATAATAATTTTTGCCACAATATTTATCTAACATGCGTTTAGTTTGACAATACTGCTGTTTAGAAGAAGTAACGCAGTATTATAATTGCAATTAAACAACGTGTTAGAAAAGGGTACCAAATCAACCATGCTTCACCTGGATAGTAAAATGCGTTCGTATTTACAAGCGTATTCTAAAAATGCTATGATTACGAGACTTTTAAAAAGCCGTCTAGCTAGATTCCAAGTTACCCAACAAACAAATTGTCACATTCACTGGTAAGAACTTACTTTATAGAGTGCGTAAAGCAAGCATCGATAGCTATCAATATCCGGCTTGGCTATCAATATCCGAGTTACTAGACGAGTCACGACCATCCTTAACAAAACGCATTTCACCAACATGACTACTATTAATACTACTATTAGGTGTAGCATCCTTCATCTTCTTTTCCTTTCGTTTACGCCATTCTTGTTTCCTAGTCCATTGTTTCCCCAACAAAATGCCCAACCCTAGAAGTACGACGAGGGTGCATCCTACACCCACAACCATCAATTCAATCATTAACCATCTTGAGCCCGAACCTTGTGGCAAAATGGTCCATGTCGCGGCTATATAGGCGGATGCCATGAACATAGTAGATATCCACATGACTTTATGTGTAGCTACTAATAATTTCATCATTGATTTTCGTCTAAATGGAATGACACTAACTAGAACATTAACAATTCCTAGGGATAAAAACAATGCCATAATGTTGCACACCATAAACACCTTAAATGAAGGGTTTTTTCCCATTATAGCCTTTCCATTTTCTTGTCGGAATCCACCTGGAGGGTTTATTCCACCCGAAAATGTAACAGTCGCTATCAAAACCGCAACAATTGTTATGGTGTTTCTAGCATTTCGTAAACCCTCATTTTGAATCTCGATTTGTTTTGATCTACGATTACTTTTCTTTCTGTAGTGGTGGTGTTGCACTGGAGAGTCCATTTTTCGTGTCTGTGGAGAATGTGTGACAAACTTGCGATGAACAACTTCTTGGATGTCTCGAGATGTAGGGGGTAGCTGATCACATCTTTTTGCACCAGCGTTCAAAAGGGCTGGCACAATTTGGAGAGTACTCGAGTTACTTCCATCAGATGCGACGACATCTAGAGCCGTGTACCCTTTGTGATTGATAGCGTTTACATCCACACCACACTTAAGTAAATATGTCACCATCTGTTAACAAGTATAAATCAATTAAATATAGTAGAAGCATAGACAAGATGATAACATAGTTAAGCCAACTTAGCCTATTGATCAACTAAAAATAGGTTTGTTTGTTTCAAGTATTAACTTCCTTTGAACTAGTTGCTAAGATTTTGAAAATCAGTTAAAATCGAAATGAGTCAACTGACTAGAATGGTTAATTAAATAGATTACCGTTGTGAGTTTTCCAGCCGTTGCTATATGTAATACGGTGTTGCCATTGTTGTCTTGCACGTTCACGAGTTCTTGGATGTTGAGTGTATCTATTACATATTTTAGACCATCGAGCTGGTTATACTTTACAGCAAGATGAAGAACAGTTTCACCAAGATTGGTAACCATCTCAACAGATTCAAGACTTATTGAGATTATCTCACCGATAATCCCAACACGCCCTTTCATTGATGCCCAATGTAGGGGTGTCCAACCATTGTGATCTCGGAGGTACAAGAGATCAGGATCAAACCATAGAAGCTCACGAGTTGTTTCGACATGGCCTCTACTACACGCTAGATGCAATGGTGAGTATCCCTCCGAAGTATACTTTCGTGCAAAATATGGACGCGCATTAAGTATTTCCTTTACGATTTCTGGATATCAGAATAATCACGAGAGGTATTATTAGTAATGTTACTAAGTGACCATGTATTATGTTCGATAACCTGTTAATTATTGTGCACAACCTATGAGTTAATTATTATGTTCGATACACTGTTACTTAGACATTTATATAGATAATGCAAAAAATTAAACAACGTGGCCTTAGTTTAGTCATGATGACCATATCATCATTTGGATAAATTTCTGATTTTGTTTCATTACTTTGATGACTTCAAGTTCTAATTTGACTTTAGAGTTGCATCTAAAGCGTCCCCATTTTTATGAAAGCTCTAAAGGAGTTTAGCTTTACGCGACACTTAAATTAATTTCATAACAATAAAAGATAATGAAAGTTTATAGTCAGAATTTTCAATTTTATAACATTTTAGTGGTCTTTAATTAACTATCCGTCTCAAAATAATGGTCTACGGACAAATATCATACAGTTTTAGAAAAACATAATTATTACTGTTTTATCTTTCTTAACTTTTGCAAGAACATTAATTTCACTCATAAACAATTCATTAATTTCTTTTTAAAAGTTTGTAATTTTAATTTCATCCAATGATAATATAGTAAATTTGAACAATTAAATATAGATCTCATTGACAGTTAATTTGGGAAAGTTGTAGTATGTTTTATGATATAGGGTCATCTATCTTTCGTTGAGAGTAAAGAGATATAGAAAGGTAACATCTAAAAACCATGGAGCATAAGCAAATTATAATATTTTTTTGTTGCAGATAAGCAAATTATAATTGACTGTACATGTAGTACCAGATATGGTCAACTTTTGCTTTTTATGTGAGGTGATTATTCAATGTAATAATGCACACATGATGACAAAATATATTCATGAAAAAGACAACTAGGAGACTTAAAGGCATAGCGTGTGAAAGGAGTAAGTCGCGGGGCATGCAAACGCATCAATATATAATTTCCAAATTTATATAATTTTCTTTAATTACTAAACATAATTTTCTTTAATTACTAAACAAGTGTAGATTTAAGCCCAGGGGCGGAGCCAGAAAGTTTGGCTCGAGGGAGCACACTTTGATATTTTTTAATAACTACACTACAAAATGATTTTTAGAAGGGGCAAATTACGAAAAAAAATCGAATATTTTAAATGAAATGAATGAAAAATGAATGAACCATCATAAATGTGTTCTTTTTGGTTTCAAGCTTAGAACATTTAGGTATACGGCTCAACAAAATCAATTGAAAATCGAACCGCGCATTCAGTTCGATTTTTGGTTTATATATTTATGGTTTTCGGTTTCGGTGTTGCTCGATTCGGTTCGGGTCAAAACCAAGAAAAATACATCTAAACTACCTAAACCGGTTTCGGTTTCGCTAAGTTTCGGTTTTCGGTTAACGCATTTCCTCAATATCGATTTTCGTTTCGGGTCTGTTTTGATCGGTTCGGTTCGGGTTTTTGACCCGATTAACTCCGCCTAAAGTAGGTATCTCACGTCGTCCCCCCCGTTTTGTGACTTAGAAAAGTGCTTTCATATGATTTACTTTTTTCTCATAACAATACTTATTCTCATTACGCTAAAACCCCCCCCCCCCCCATAACATCACATTTTTGGTGTCGCTGAAAAAAAAATTAACACGAGCCACGGTGTCGTCTCATCTCTCGCAGCCGTCGTGTCGCATTTACAAGGACCAATTCGGGTGGTTTATGACGGCTCATACACGACTCGAAAACGCTATTGATGGTGTCGTTGTCGGTGGCGTTTTCCGAGATAATTTGAGCCATAGCTCAGGATACCTTATGCTCTTATCAATTAATCATTATGTCTTTTATGTATTAATATTGAACAAGATTTACACCTCCGAATTCTTCCAATGTTATACTTTACGTCTTTTTTTTTGGTAATCATGGTTTTCGACACATTACCTAACTAATTCACGGGGTTTGAACCTATTGCCACACAGACTCAAATTAGGTAAAACCCTCTTTTTTCAGGAGGTTGACGTGGTCACTTCAAGGTTGTTTGCATCTCGCATGAATTGAACTTGAGACTTCACATATTTCACAGCGATAATCACAAACTCTTTTCCCACTAGGCCACCTTGAGTGGTTCCAATTACTTATAATTAAAAGTTTGACCTAATAGAAAATATTCATCCATTTCATACATAAAACATTTATAATTATTTGCTGCTTTAAATTTCAGTCACAGTACACGAGTACTCGTCTGGTATGAATAGTGTTTGCTTTATTTAATCTAATGACTTAATACTTATCATAACGTTATTTTTAACAATTGAGTTTTGACCACACATCTCTTATAGACGAAAAAATATGTATATTTAATCTGTAGTAAATAAAACAAAAGGTTTAATAACAAATTTGTTGTGTTTTTTTTTTGGTAAAAGGTTTCCCCAGTAAATTATATTACACCAAAAAATCATTGAAGTATAAAAGGATAAGGGTGAAATCATTTATCTCAGTCCAAATATTGACACTCACAAGCACCTAAGTGCTACTAACCAACGCCCTACATAAGAAAGACAAGCCAATCTTATGACTAACCAAAGAAAGTAATAAAAATACTTTCTAACACAACTATTTATGCGGATATTATATTGATCACAAAAACCAACATTTGCTTCGGTAATCATAACTTGAGCCTCGTGTCCGTCATAAAATCCAAATCTTCGTCAACCAGAAGAAAACTCCATGCTATTAATTATAGCAACATCCAAATGGGCATCATAACTAGAATCAATAAGATCGATTCCAAACAGACCATCAATAATACTCCTTAAGGATACAGGGGGAAGCGAAGCCATATCAGAAGTTACACCAAGCATCCTCAACCAACCTGGATAATATCTTCACGTTGCTGCACCAATTACAATTAAGTAGCATCATTAACCACCCCCATCCATGTTGATAGCTCTAAAACCTTCCACATGTAATTCCCATCAAGTCGCCGAACCAGCTCTAATTCAGATAAGCACCGGCAGAAGATGACCCCAAGCAGCAACACAATATGACAGACCACGATTAGATCAATATATAGAAACCCTAATATTAGGGTTTTGATTGCGCATCAGCCACACCCGCGCCCAAAACAAGCAATCCTTCACATCATAAGACGATGAATAACAGAGATACATACCAGATGCACCACAAATCCAAACGCAGTAATAGATCTCACAAAAACAAACCCACGAAACCCTAATATAACGATAATAATAAAACCCTAATAGTCGAAACCCTTACAACACTCAGGACACAAACTCCTAAAAGGATTTGCGAACAAGAATGAAGCAGTGGCCGACAAGAGATAAAGTTTTCACGATATAAAACAAGCAGCCTTGAAGAAAAGGCTGTTAGGGTTTCGGCAGGGACGGATCTATGGTATAAATATGGGGGGCAAGTGCCCCCCATGGCTCGTCAAAAAAGTTGAGAATTTAGTGTAATTTTTTTAATTTTAATCTTTTTTCAAAAGTGCCCCCCACTCAAGATTCAAATTGCCCCCTACTCACATACTAAAACCCAAAATCAACACTTAAAAACCTTATAAATTCTTATCTCTAAGTAAAAATACTCGATTTATCATATTGATCTTAGTTTTTATCCTTCCCACCATTTTGTTGCAAATTTTGTCCAATTTTTTATGCTCACACAAAGCTAAAAATTTTTCCTGGGTCTTCCTGGGTTTCGGTAAACCAAGAACACCCCCAAGAACCCTAAAAACAGGAACAACACACGATCACTATGCTATAAACCCTAAACCGACCAGTGAAAGATCGATCGAGGGAAAATAGAGTGATCGAATATGATGCCAGAAATCCTATTTTAGGGTAAACCAACAACTGAATGACAAACAAACCGAAACCCTAACCAAACAGAAACCGAACCCCTTGCAAATCCAAACTACTAACCGTAAAAATTAGAGTAATGATCACATAGGCACGATTTAGCAAGGTTACGAAAGGATTTATGACCGGACTAGAGAATAGGAGTGGCGGTCGGAAATCCTTTTTAGGGTTTGTAGAAAAAGTTTTTTCTCTCACTAAGGGAGAGAAAAACTTTGTTGTATTGTTCATATATAAGTGCATATTTCGTCTTAAAACTCTATCATTTTAATTGGTTGTCTTTATGGTTTTTGGGTAAAGGGTTACCTCGGTAAAGTATATTAAAACCGAAAAAAGTTAAGTACAAATGGAATGTGGCTGAAGTACCACATTAACCTCAAGCTAAACAGCTTGAAAAACACCGAAAACAGACTGAATTACATTCCAAAACTCTTACAACTCTAGAAACAACAAATTGTAACTAGAACACATAACACAACTAAACAAGCTAACCAGCAGTAGTCGTGAAAGATGAACTTCCTTGTAGCCATACCCGAAAAGATTTACAAGATGTTTATGTAACATTTGTAAGTTAAGTGATCTATGCCTATATGCAATGCAAGAACAATTTTGCAATCTTAATGCAAGAAATCTAGCATAAGTTCTAGTTATTCATAATCTGAAAAACTAGCTACAAACGAATAGTGTACATGGCACATGTGCTTAGATATTCAATTAGCTTAATTACAAGTAGCAACGATCATTTAATATTTTTACTAACTTAAGATATAAAGAAGTGCACATAATCACATAGCATACCAACATAAAACATACTTGTCGTAGTTTGTTTATTAGATACAACAATGTATACTAGCTCGGTTTTTGAGTTTTTGAAGACACATTAGTTCCTCCCATTATCAAAAATCAAGTTTAATATTTTTGAAAAGTTAATTACACCATTTTTCAAAGATATACGACTAGAAATGTCCGACTTATCGAAAAGGAAAATGACAAAATACAAGTTTTAACGTTAAAACGGACTCCAACTTTTAGACAATAAGTAGTAATTTTGCCTTTTTAGACTAAATTAAGTTTGAAAAAGAATACTTGGGAAGTATTTTTATATGAAAGTAGACTCAATTCTCTTCGAAATGGCGGGTGGCACGACTTCTACGGACTTACGGTTGATTTTATATGATTTTTCAAAGTTTCTAAAAAACTGTCGAATCAGACAGGTGGTCCCCTTAAAATTAAGGGGGCCGCCCAGGAATTAAGGGGGCCGCCCACCTGATACTCATAATTTCAATTTTTGTAAAAAATTATTTTCTGACTTTGCGGAAAGGTGTACAACTTTCTGAATTTGATACCGAAGATATAACACTTATTTTAAGCATCATTTTTATCTCGAGCTAGTATCATTAGTGTATATAAGATCAAAACTAATACAAGTTAATCATAAGTGTATATAAGATCAAAACTAATACAATTTAATCCCCCTTAATGGGTAATTTGATACATGGATCGTACTCAATTTTTAAAACCATTTGTTTTGAAAATTAGAGCGACGTGGCACTGATACCAATTGTGGAAATCGTAGAGGGGGGTGAATACGTTTCCATTAAAAATCTTAAAATGTTTCGTATCAAATTACCGATCAAGCGTGAATAGCAATTTTAATAGTGTTATACAAGTTAAAATACACATATTAATACATCGATTTTTACAACAATACAACCCAACACACAATATTCACGATTTAATCAGACATAATTAATAGACTATATAATCTAACTTCGCGACATCACACCTACTCAAACATGCATATCTGTATTGCGATATTCACATCACACAAGCAGCGACACGAAGTCACTAGAGCGCACGTATCTCAGCGAGATATCAGTCTCTCAACTTCTACATAGCTCACATGAGGTGGGATCTCTACCACGCTCATCCATGGCCAAAAACACACCACAGACTGCAGTCTGCTCATTCTACCTACAGCCTCAACACCTAACACGACCTACAACGCGCTCGTATAAATCAGCACAAACTACACACTTCGTCTGCATCACCTACTCTAACTTGATCAATCTATACAAGAGACAATCAATCTCTACACGGAGAATCTACACATGATGCGAGTTCTATACACTGCTTCAAGCGTTATAGCATCCATACCACTCAGGCTGCAACGCGCAACCGAGACTCCACATCGTGAATCAGTCACACCACTCTATGCAACTACACACACACACACAGCCTTGCACACGACCTTGAATGCCACAAACTTCACACAACATTTCTTCTCACTACAATCATTCTCTTTCTCACGCACACTCGACACACATTTTCCTCTTCGTACGTTCCATCTCTCTCTCACTTCACAACCTTCTCGTCCCAACGCGACCAGAGTCACACTAACATTCTACTGACTCACCACATTTTGGTGGTTCTTCATGGTGGTGACATGTGAGAATCATACTTCACAGTCCGACACAACTATCTAACACTCACTGATAACACAGGATCTACCAAGATCCAACTACAAAACACACCATGATCACCATGATCAAGAAATTATACAAGTTTGGAATACATAGGACTCGATCTAATGCAATGTGAAATTACGTGACAAACTGCGCATCCCACGAATACCCTACTACCTACATAACTTAAGTATCTTAATGATAACGAAAGTTCTTCTCTTGCACTTCAATGGATGGATGATTGGATCACATTTTAAACAAACTTATAATAAGTTAAGTGATCAAAGAAAAGGGTTTGAAAGGAGGTTTTAGATCTGAGAAAACTTTGTGCAAAAAGGTAAGAAAATATGTGAAAACAGTCCACTATTTATAGGCAAAAATATTAATTTTTTATTTGGGCGGTCCCTTTAATTATACAAGGGCGGTCCCCTTAATTATGTCCGGTCCCTTTAATTAATTAAGGGGGTCGCCTATATTTTCAGACGGTCCCTTTTTTGTCCTTTTGTGAGGAAGGTTTTTTTTGGAAGTTTCTGGCCGTTTCTAGGTAGAAAATTTGAATTCAAAATATTTATTTTGAATAAAACATTTCTTATAAATACAAAAATGTTTTGTATATATTTTAAAAATGTTTGTCCCATTTTATAAATGTAAGGTTTGGAAAAATAAAAAATTTCTTTGATCATTCAACAAATTAAAGTTTGTTTGTTCATACCTTTAGTGATTTACGTCGGGTGCGAACTTAAATTTATTGTTGAAGAAAACTTGAGACGTCGAAAGATGTTGACGAATTGATGATTTGTGATTACGAGTAACTTAAGCACTTTACGTTATGTGTTATAAGTTACATGTTTGTCATCACCAAAACATGAAGAGAATGTATAGATTAAATATCGCAATATTTCTACCAACAATCTCCCCCTTTTTGATGATGACAAAATATGTAAACTATAACTCATAGTAAAATATATAAGTAACTTGTTTACACTTCTTCTCCCCCTTTTGTCAAAAACAAAAAGGTGGACTCCTAGACAAGACTTTAACTACACTTCAGCTCTTCAATCAAAGAGGCGAGCTTGCATCATCCTAAGTGAAGTCTTGATTCTATCAATCCCTTATAAATAATGACATCCCTTGAACATTGACTCAAGCGGATCCATGGATCAAATTAGTTGCAAACTCTTAACCTACATCAATGGTTAGTTTCGTGCAACACAAAAAATATATATAGGGATGAAATACACATATCAAGAAATGTGTAGATATCTTAAACGGTTGCAAACGTAATGGCTTGGACATTTGCAAATGCTCCCCCTTGATGTATGCTCCCCCTTGATTGGGGCACCAAGAAATTGAGTAACGGAAAAGTGCTACAAAACAAAGTTAGTAGAAAAATGCACACACACACACACACACACACACACACACACACATATATATATATATATATATATATATATATATGTGTGTGTGTGTGTGTGTGTGTGTGTGTATGTGTGTGTGCATTTTTCTACTAACTTTGTTTTGTAGCACTTTTTGTTACTTGATTTTTTTGGTGCCCTAATCAAGGGGAAGCATACATCAAGGGGGAGCATTTGAAAATGTCCAAGCCATTACGTTTGCAATCGTTTAAGATATCTACACATTTGTTGACATGTGTATTTCATCCTTATATATACTTTTTTTGCACGAAACTAACCATTGATGTAGGTTAAGAGTTTGCAACTAATTTGATCCATGGATCCGCTTGAGTCAATCTTCAAGGGATGTCATTGTTTAAAAGGGATTGATAGAATAAAGACTTCACTTAGGATGATGCAAGCTCGCCTCTTTGATTGAAGAGCTGAAGTGTAGTAAAAATCTCATCTAGGAGTCCACCTTTTTGTTTAGACAAAAAGGGGAGAAGAAGTGTAAACAAGTAACTTATACATTTTACTATGAGTTATAGTTTACATTTTTTGTCATCATCAAAAAGGGGGAGATTGTTGTTAGAAATATTATGATATTTAATCTATACATTATCTTCATGTTTTGGTGATGACAAACATGTAACTTATAACACATAACGTAAAGTGCTTAAGTTACTCGTAATCACAAATCATCAAATCATGAAACGTCCAACATCTTTCGACGTCTCAAGTTTTTCTTCAACGATAAAATTAAGTTTCTCAACACCCGACGTATATCTACTAAAGGTATGAACAAACACACTTTATTGTTGAATGATCAAAGAAATTTTTATTTTTCAAACCTTACATTTTTTTATAAATGGGACAAAAACATTTTTAAAACATTAGACAAACATTTTTGTATTTATAAGAAATGTTTTATTCAAAATAAATATTTTGAATTCAAATTTTCTACAAAAAACACCTAGTTTCAAAAAAAACCTTCCCCACAAAAGGACAAAAAAAGGAGCGTCTGAAAAATGGGCGGGCACCTTAATTAATTAAAGAGACCGGCCATAATTAAGGGGACCGCCCTTGTATATCTAAGGGGACTGCCCAAATAAAAAATTATTTTTTTTCCTATAAATAGTGGACTGTTTCCACAGATTTTCTCACCTCTTTGCACACAGTTTTCTCAGATCTAAAACCTCCTTTCAAACCCTTTCCTTTGATCATTTAACTTATTATAAGTTTGTTTAAAATGTGATCTAATCATCCATCTATTCAAGTGCAAAGAGAAGAACTTTTCGTTTATCATTAAATACGGAAAAAAGGGGGTTTTATAATGGTAGTTAGTTAGTGCATTCGTGACATGTCTTACAATCACAATGTATAGATCGAGTCCATGTATTCGAAACTTGTGTAATAGTTAGATCATAATGATCAAGGTGTGCATAGTTGTTAGATCGTGGTGATCATGGGAAGTTTAGATAGATCGGTGTGATTAAAGTAGTGTCTAGTTGAAGTGAAGTTGTGAAGTGAGGTATAGAAAAGTTGTGAAGTCGTGAAGTGAAGTGAAATCGTGAAGTGAAGTGAAGTCGTGAAGTGAAATGAAGTCGTGAAGTGAAGTGAATGTTTGTGGTGTGTGAAAAAGAAGTTGTGTAGTTGTGAAGTTGTGTTGTGAAGTCGTGAAGAAGTTGTGAAGTCGTGATAGATTGGTTCTAGCTAAGATTAGAACTCGACATCTAGCTAGTGTCGTGAAATTGAATAAGTGAACGTTGTGTACGTTTTCGTCCGATCTAAAAACTCCTCGAGTTAGGTACTCGTGGAGTGAGTAGTGACGATAGAGTTCTATCGTGACCGATAGACCACTATAAATCATCGTGTCCGGGTTTGCATTTCTTTTTACTTATTCTCTTTACTTTGTGCTCCGCATTTAATCGCTTTTATATTATTAATACTTAAACTAGACTTGCAATTGATTGGTGATTGTTGAAATATTATAGTTTTCATTATGTCTTGAATAAAATGTGAATACACTGTGTTGGTTTGAGTTGTTGTAAATCGATGTATTACTATGTGTATATAACTCGTATGAACACTTATCATATTGTGTCACGCTTGATCGGTAATTTGATATGAAACCAATTAAGATTTTAATGGAAACGTATTCACCATCCGCCCTCTAAACGATTTCCGCAATTAGGTATCAAGAGTTGCGTCGCTTCTAATTTTCAAAACAAATGGATTTTAAAAATTATGTATGAATCCATGATATCAAACTCCCATTAAGAGGGATTAAGTATGAAAAGTGTTTTGTTGATTAACTTGTATTAGTTTTGATGTTATATACACTAATTATACTAGCTCGAGATAAAATGATGCTTAAAATAAGTGTTATATGTTAGGTATCAAATTCAGAAAGTTGTATACCTTTCCGCAAAGTCAGAAACAATTTTTTACAAAAATCACAATTCTGAGTATCAGGTGGGCGGCCCTCTTAAATATTTGGGTGGCCCCCTTAATTCCTTGGCGGCCCCTTTAATTTTAAGGGGGCCACCTGTCTGATTCGGTAGTTTTTCGGAAACTTTGAAAAATCATATAAAATTGACCGTAAGTCCGTAGAAAGTTGTCGTGCCACCCGCCATTTCGAAGTGAATCGAGTCTACTTTTATATAAAAATACTTCCAAGTATTTATTTCCAACTTAACTTAGTCAAAATGGCAAAATACTACTTATTATCCAAAACGTTGAGTCTCGTTTTAACGTAAAACTTGTATTTTATCTTTTCCTTTCAAGTCGGACATTTCTAGTCGGTATATCTTTGAAAAATTGTGTAATTAACTTTTCAAAAATATTAAACTTGATTTTTTAAATGGAAGGGAAACTAATTTTTTCTTCAAACACAACCGAGCTAAGATACATTGTTGTATCTCACACACAAAAACACAACAAGTACTTTTATGTAGGATGCAGCTATGTATTATGTGCACTTCTTTATATCTTAAGTAAGTAGAAATTATTAAAATGATCGTTGCTATTGTAATTAAGCTAATTGAATATCTAACACATGGTGACATGTACACTATTCGTTGTAGCTAGTTTTTCGGATTATGCATAACTAGAACTTATGCTAGATTTCTTGCATTAAGATTGCGAAATTGTTCTTGCATTGCATATAGGCATAGATCACTTAACTTACAAATGTTACATAAACATCTTGTAAATCTTTTCGAGTATGGGAATATACTTAGGAATAAGAGTTCAATAACTTGTCAAGTATATTATTAAATGTATTAAAACTAGTCACCTAAATATTTCCAATGATTTAATCTATTTTCAACAACACGTTTAAATATTTTCAACAACTTGCTTGGTTTGACCTTGGGTTGGTTAAACAAAAGAAAAGATTGTATTAATACATCAATAACTAAGAAAAAGAGAATGCTTGTGCTTGCATGGTTCTAACATACACACATAATTATATATTTTTTTAAAACATATAGTATTTTACAAAAGATGTGTGTTGTATAAAAATGGTTAGAAAACTCATACTCATAAAATGTCAAAAACTATGTATTTTGATAACATAACAACAAATAGTTTTTTCCGCACAAGAATTAAAATTTAACCCAACTAATTCCTTGAGATTAATAATAGAACACGACAATTTAGAAGATTATCTATTAAATGAGTGTTCGCGAGGTCAAGAAAGGTTTCGAGAATATATCAATTCATTATTCAAATTATGATTGATATCTTTATTGTATCTAATTGACAAGTTTTCGTGTATAGACATGAAATCGGATTCTTATTTGTTTAGTTTCAAGATTATATTAAAATATGACAAAAGATATCATCTTGGATCTACATAACTCAATCACACTTGATTGATATGAAAATAATTACATCCTTTTCTAGATGAAAAGAATATGCATCGGATCATAACTCACACTTGTGTTGATAATGCCATATTGAGTCTACTTGTTCAATGGTTGTGTTTCAAATATTATACTAATATGTTTAATACATGCATAAAATACACAATGAATTAGGATTGACGACTTGGGTATTTCATCCGAAATATTCAAGCAATTTACATTGCAAATGCAATTGGTAAATGTGTCATTTCCGAAAAACCAAACACGAGCAAACTAACAACATATGTAAACTTTGCTCATACAATATAAAAGCACAACTCAAAGCCAAAATTCACTTTTAACTAAATTCTCAAATAAGAATAATATTATTGTTTATTTATCTAGGATGCCATGATGTTTGGGAAACATTATGTTTAAAGAATTTATGGACTTGTCGTATTAAACGATTAATAAAGGATAGTATATATCCTATTCATTTTATTTTCTTTGTAGCATAAATGGTTGTGTTACAAGAAAATACACTACATATAATTTGAGAAATATAAGTTATTAGAATTGAAAAATAACCTATCACAATATGTGTCAATGCATAAACAAGTAAAAATACATCTATTCAAATACTTATTTAATTATGGTATACAACATTGATAAGAATAATTATTTTAGAAAAAGCATATTTGTTTAAAAATAAAATGTCTCTTTTCAATCATTTATCATTAAAGAATCACAAACTCAATTAAGATAAATAATATTGATGAGATTCATTTCACAAGACATGCAATGGAGCATTCTTAATACACTCTCAATATAACATATTTTTCATTGTCACAAATAAGCACATCTCTTGGCTTTTGAAAAACCAAACACGTTAAATATCAAATGTGACAACTACACATGTAAGATGACTAAATATAAGACATCCATTAAATCAAGCAATATGTAATCGAAACCAAACAACCTATAGATCTTGAACAAAAGATTAAAACATCTTGCTTATGCTTATCTAACATGGATTTCAAACACATCATTGATTAGGCTATGTGAACACAAAACATTAAAAATAAGTTAGAAAATTTACAAAACTGTTTTTTGATTAGTGGCCAAGACATATAACAGCTAGGACACTAAAGTATGTTAGATTTGAGCTCATGCGATTTTGCTGAGTTCCTCTAATGAGCAAAACGGATAATACAACAGAGCACTTAAATACTTTGGCACACTTCATTAAGGCAAATATAAGAATGTTATTTTGTCTAACATGAGAATGACTACTTGGAGACACTTCATTAACACAGAAATCTTCAATTTGACCCGGGAATCTGACACTTGCTTCCACAGTGAAGTGGGTCGCGGTGTACATACAACCCGTTCAAAAATGGTCGTAGTTAGGCCTGAATTGAGCACCAACTAGTGATAGTCTGCATCATTTCATTCTCTGAATTTGATTAAATGCGCGTCTTCCTAAATATCCTAATGATAGTATACATCGATAAACTTTTGTAACTCCATTTAGGAGTACACACTAATATCACGTAGATAATTAAGGCTTTTCCTTTACTCAATCTAGACAACATCGCTGACATCACCTCAACCAAACCACTCAAACGTGAACCGTTTATTTTTTTTTTTGTCTAGGTCTAGGAATGATGAAACAAATCTCATAAACGTGTCATTCTCATTTTAATAGTCTTGTTACTATTAAATACATTTCGATAAATCTTGACAACTTAATCATTTCATCCAAAATGTTTAATGCATTTAATGATGCGAAATGTCAAAATAAGCGCGCTAGTGAGACACACATAGATTGGTTCATGTCTAAGTCGTTCACAACTTACACCAAAACACCTTAAGTCATGCTCTATTATTATATAGATGGTATCACTAAATATACTATCTTCCGTCCACATTTCCACATTACCACCTTTGGTGAGACAACCCCGTATACACGTCATCGTGTGATTGTTCTATGAACAATCGCAATAATCGAGAAGGAGCTACAATAACTTCAACGGACATGAAGTCATACACTATGCTAACGGCGGAGCATTCCATCACATGAAATTGTCCAAGACGTGCTCATGCGCTTTCCGTTGTTATTTTCTCTCTCCTATATTCTATTCTCTTTTATCTCCACAAACTTATGTCCGGACATGACACGAGATTAATCTACGGAAGGAGAAATCACACACATCTTCACATATACATCCTTTAACCAACACAACATCTCACGAACCTCACAACTATGGTGACCTTTTTATTCTCACTAGAAAACCACAACGATACACTTCTAGCTAAAAACACTACCAAACACTCATAATAACCATAACTTTACTTATCTTACGTCTTGTCTAGTACGATCGACTAGTTCTAGTACACCCAAATAACCGAAAAGTGAAATGAAACACCAAATCATCCTTACTACTATCAAACCTGATTCATCCACCTGTCACTTCACAATGACAAGATTAACCATGACAACACCAATTACACCCTAAGGTGAATTTCGTAAATGAAATGCGTCTCAAACACCTGATATCTCGAACTCATAAACACAATGTGTAACCTTGTTGTCAAAAGCAAGTGAATTTCGTAAGAATAGCGTCTCATCTTATATCCCGACACTCATAAACACATGTGTGCCTATGTTGCCAATGCAATGAAATTTCGTACATGAAATGCGTCTCATCAAATCATTTACCACTGTTAAACAAGTGAAGAACTCAAAGAAGATATTAAATCTTCAAAGTGTTGTTGAGCATCACAAACATCGGGGTCTTTCTTTGTTCATTATCCTCCGCTTTAGAGCAAGTGAAGAACACAAAGATGATATTCAACCATTAAAGAAACCCAAAAAGCACCATCATACCACCAAAACCAACTCTTTCATTGACTTGAAAAATGAAGACACTCATAAACCCATGCAACCCAAGCTTCAAATGAATTATCACCCTAGTGCTGCTCCAAATGCACCCTTCATAAAACCCCATCTACCAAAGACATAATCTCAACATCCTCTTCATTGACTACACACCAAAATACACCAACTCTTTCATCACTCCTTCCACAAAACGGATACCTAAACTCCTCCCATTTTCACCTCCTCCTAGAGTTACCTACTACCACCTCCTCCACAAGCTCAAGCAACGCCCATCTCATCTGGAAATAACCCTCTTCTACTCTTCACCATTACTCCACTGTTGAATCATTCACAATTTGTGTCTTCACTTTTTCTTTCTCCACCATTAGACCACACATTTTATCTCACACCTGTTGTTCTCATTCAACATTAAACAACCAACAAGCGACACCCAACAATACCTATAGTCAACACCTTTCCTTTCATTTTACCATCATCCTTCTCGTTTATTCCTCAACCCAATCATCCCTTATCATCAACATTTACTTCGACCTAAGAGTCTTACAATAAGTTTATCCTTAAACACCCCTCTAACATGAAAAATAGCATAACATAATGCTTAAACAAAGAAACTTGAAGATTTAGGTCTATCTCTCAATACAATCCTTAGTCTACTTTAAACCCACAATTTACTTCTTATCCACATTATTGACATTCTTTGGAACGCATGTCATTCTCTCATCAATAAGACACCCCTTGTGCAGTCACAAGTCTTACAGTCCTTACAAGCACGTATATGTCGGATCTTATCATTGGTTTCTTAAACATTTTCCATAATAAGCATATCATTATTTTTCTCTTTATTTAGGTTGTTTGTCTTTAGTGCCACCACTTTAGAAGTGCATATACCTAAAACAATACATGATTTGTTCCCACTAAAGTGTCCTTGCATATATACATATATTCTATCATACATCATTATCATATAGATATATAATAATTATATAATTATATATATATATTAATATCTGTGTGTGTGTGTGTGTGTGTGTGTGTGTGCATTTTTCTACTAACTTTGTTGTAAGCACTTATTTTCGTGTCTCCACAAAATTTCTTGGTGCCCCTACCCAATCAAGAGGGAGCATACATCAAGGATGAGCCATTTGCAAATTACAAGCCGTCACTGTTTGCAACCGTTTAATACATCTAAACATTTTTGATATGTTGTTTTTTTCAATACCATTATATATTTTTTGTTGTACGAAACTAACCATTGATGTAGGTTAAGAGTTTGCAACTAATTTGATCCATGGATCCGCTTGAGTCAAATGTTAAGGGATTCTCATTGTTAAAAGGGATTGATAGAATCAAGACTTTCACCTTAGGATGATGCATAGCTCTGCCTCTTGTGATTGAAGAGTTGAGTGGTAGTTATCTAGTCTCGTCTAGGAGATCCCCTTTTGTTTCGACAAAAGGGAGAGAAGTAAACAAGTCTAACATTATACATTTTGAACTATGAGTTATAGTTTTAACATATTTTGTCATCATAAAAAGGGGGAGATTGTTTGGTCGAAATATTACATTACAAATATTTAATCTATACAATTCTCTTCTGTTTGGTGATGACATACATGTTAACTTATAACACATAACGTAAAGTGCTTAAGTTAAATCCGTAATCACTATCATCAATTCACACGTACAACATCTTTCCGACGTCTCATGTTTTTCTTCCTCAAACACAAAATTAAGTTCTCACCACCCGATCTAAATCACCCACTAAAGGATCTCTCTCAACAACAACAACGGAGGAGGAGGAAAAGAGAAGATCCTTTAGTGATTTACGTCGGGTGCGAACTTAAATTTGTTGTTGAAGAAAACATGAGACGTCGAAAGATGTTGACGTATGAATTGATGATTTGTGATTACGAGTAACTTAAGCACTTTACGTTATGTGTTATAAGTTACATGTTTGTCATCACCAAAACATGAAGAGAATGTATAGATTAAATATCGTAATGTAATATTTCTACCAACAATCTCCCCCTTTTTTATGATGACAAAATATGTAAACTATAACTCATAGTAAAATGTATAAGTTACTTGTTTACACTTCTTCTCCCCCTTTTGTCGAAACAAAAAGGTGGACTCCTAGACGAGACTTTAACTACACTTTAACTCTTCAATCAAAGAGGCGAGCTTGCATCATCCTAAGTGAAGTCTTGATTCTATCAATCCCTTTTAAACAATGACATCCCTTAAACATTGACTCAAGCGGATCCATAGATCAAATTAGTTGCAAACTCTAAACCTACATCAATGGTTAGTTTCGTGCAACAAAAAATACATATAGGGATGAAAAACACATATAAAAAAATGTGTAGATGTCTTAAACGGTTGCAAACGTAATGGCTTGGACATTTACAAATGCTCCCCCTTGATGTATGCTCCCTCTTGATTGGGGCACCAAGAAATCGAGTAACGGAAAAGTGCTACAAAATAAAGTTAGTAGAAAAATGCACACACACACACACACACACATATATATATATATATATATATATATATATATATATATATATAATGATGATAGATATATATATGGCAAGCAACTCTCTATGGGGGAGAACAAATCATGTATGTTTTAGGTATATGCACTCTAAAGTGTGGCACTAAAGACAACAACCTAAATAAATAAAAATGATGAATGCTTAATTCATAGAAATGTTTAGGAACCAATGATAAGATTCGACTTATACATGCTTAAGGACTAAGACTTGACCAACAAGTCTTATTATGAGAATGACTCATTCCAAGATTTCATATGGATAAGAAGTATTGTGGGTTTGAATAGACTAAGGATTGTATTGAGAGATTCCTAAATCCCCAAAGTTTCTTTGTTAAGCATTATGTATGCTTTTCATGTTTGGGGTGTTTAAGGATAAACATTATTGCGTAAAGACTTTAGTCGAAGTAAAATGTTTGATGATAAGTAGATGATTGGTTGAGGAAACATAAATACAAGGAAAAAAAAGAAAGGCGAGCGTAATGAAAGGGAAGGGTTGACTATCAGGTTTTGTTGGGTGTTTTGTTGATGTTAATAGTTGATGAACAAAGGTGAAAATGTGAAAATGGTGGAAGAAAAGTGAAAGACACAACATTGTGATGATTCAACAAGTTGAGTAATGGGTGAGAGTAAGAGGTTATTTCCATTGAGTTGGGTGCTTGAGTTGGAGGTGGTGGAGGAACTCTAGGAGGAGGTGACAATGGAGAGTTTAGGTTAGCCATTTGTGGAAGGAGATGCATATGAATTGATAGGTGAGATGGGAAATAGAGGATGTGAGGCAACTTGTGGTGATGTGGGAGTGTCCTTAATGTAAGGATTTGGTAATTCTTGATTGAGGGTGATTGTTTTCTTGAGATGGTTGTTAATTTTGATGAACAAAGGTGAAAAATATGAAAATGGTGGAGCATTGTGATGACTCAACAACACTTTGAAGGTTATATATCTTTTTTGTGTTCTTCACTTGCCCAAAAGCGAAAATGGGCCATTGGAAGACACATTATTGTGATGACTCAACAACACTTTGGAGATTGTATATCTTCTTTGTGTTCTTCACTTGTTAAAAAGTGGAAATGATTGGATGAGACGCATTTCATTACGAAATTCACTTGACTTTTGACAACATAGGCACACATGCTTATGAGTGTCAGGATATGAGGATAAGATGGATTTCATTACGAAATTCACTTGTGGGGAATGGTTACATGGTGAATCTTCTTGTGAAAGTGACAGGTGGATGAATCGAGGTTGATAGTAGTAAGGATGACTTGGTTTTTCATTTCACTTTGGTGATTTGGGGATGTATTAGAACTAATGATCACTAACAAGAGTGAATAATAGTTATGAGGTTTGAGTGTATGGTAGAAGTGTATCTTGTGGTTTCTAGTGAATAAGGATCACCTATGTGAGTTCTTGAGAGTGTTTGGTTAAAGGATATATGTGAAGATGTGTGTTTTCCCTTCCCTTTTAATTCGTGCTCATCCGGACATAAGTTAAAAAAATAAGAGAAATAACGACGGAAGCGATGAGCTTGACAATTTCATGATGGATGACGGTTAGCATACGATGAACTTCATCCGCGAAGTTATGTAGCTCTTCTCGAATATTGCGATTGTTCGTAGAACAATCACACAACGAGGTACGAGGTTGTCTTAAAGGTGGTAACGGAAATGTGGACGGAAGATATTAACCATCTATATAATAATAGAGGCATGATTAAGGTTTTTGTGAAACGACTTGGACATGAACAATAAGTGACATTTTAATTTGCATTTCGCGAATTAAAAATGCTTAAACATTTCGGATGAAATGATTAAGTTGTCGAGATTTATCGGAATGTATTTAATAGTAATAAGACTATTAAAATGAGAATGACACGTTTATGAGATTAGTTTCATCATTCCTAGACCTAGACTAAAAAAATTAAACGGTTCACGTTTGAGTGGTTTGGTGAGGATGCCGGCGATGTTGTCTAGATTGACTAAGGAAAAGTCTAATTTCTACGTGCTTAGTGTGTACTCCTAATGAGATACAAAGTTTATCGATGTATACTATCATTAGGCATATTTAGGAAGAGCCATTTAATCAAATTAGAGAATGAATATGAGACTATCACTAGTGGTGCTCAATTCAGGCTAAACACGACCATTTTTACGGGTTATACACCGAACCCAACTTCACTCTTGGAAGCAATTCAACCGTTAGGTCAAATTGAATTTCTAGTGCAATAGATTCTCCAGTAGTCATTCTCATGTTAGACAAAATAGAATTCTTATATTTGCCTAATGAAGTGTAGCAAAGATAAAATTTGTATTATCTTTTCATAGAGGACCTAACATGACTCAACTAACATACTTTAATTCCGGTTCGCATAATCCTAATCAAGATGTGTGGAATTCCAAGATAAGCGTAAGCAAGATGTTTTAATCTTTTGTTCAAGATCTATAGTTTGTTTCGTTTCGATTACATATTGCTTGATTTAATGGATGTCTTATATTTAGTCATCTTACATGTGTAGTTGTCACATGTGATATTTAACGTGTTTGGTTTTTCAAAAGCCAAGAGATGTGTTTATTTGTGACAATGACAAATATGTTATATTGAGAGTGTTTTAAGAATTCTCCATTTCATGCCATGTGAAGTGAATCTCATCAATATTATTTATCTTAATTGAGTTTGTGATTCTTTAATGATAAATGTTTGAAAAGAGACATATTTTATTTAAAAAAATATATTTCTCTAAAATTAATATTCTTATCAATGTTGTATATCATAATTAAATATATAACACCCTATGTTTTCAAGTCATTGACGACGTCGATAAATCCGCAATGTACCTTTTTGAATTGTACGTGTTTGCTTAAAATTGTAAACGTTAGGTTAAATCGCGTAAGCTAAAAATTAGCGTTCAATGTAATCGGGCATCAAACAATTGAATGTTTACATCAAGCAAGGGTTATATAATTATTTTAAGGATAATTATTAACTTTGTTCATTTTATTTTTATCGGATACGTATAGTGTATACGTTTCGCGATAAATTGCGTTTAGGCACTCCCGGAACCACAAAAATTTTCCTACGCTTCAACAAATACCCACTTTTATACCCAAAACACAAAAATTACATAAATATATCATGTATATCATTCTTTTGCCGAAAATCTTGCAACATGTACAAAGATATACATGAAAAATGAAAATAAACTTGCAACTTGGTCAAATAGACACCATACTTCATTTATGCAACACCATACCTTGTCTTTTGACTCTTGAGACCATACCTAAGACCAAGACCCATTACTTGAACCTTACTTTGACTCCTTGACCATGTCTTGCACCATACTTGCATCTATACATAAGAGATATATCACATATACATTAACACTTAGATAAAAATCAAACATAACTCCCTTTTTCCTCTCTATATTGCTACGGCAATAAGCAAGCATCCACACAAACCCATATCAATTTTTATACAACCCATACACTTCTATACACATCTATCCTAAGACATTCTAAGGTGTTTTCATCCATCGAATCACCATTTACAAGTATTAATCAAGAAAAGGAAGCTAGTGGGGGGGTTTTGTTAAGAATAAATAAGGGTTTTCTTAAGTGCCAAGCTTAGTGTAAGGCAAACACGGGTTTAGCATTTGTTTATCATCATCATCATACCTCATAAGGTTTACTTGAACTCTTTATGTTCTTATAATCTTCATTTTTTTAAGCATATGTTATTTCTATTTAGTTTAATCACCATTTAGGATTTTATCATGAAAATGAGATTTAAACTTGAAATGATCACATGGATTACTTTTATATATGTTGTGATATTACATTTATCATGTTAAAAATGATGATAAAATATTGTATCATGTTGTTTTGGCGTAAACATGATTATGGGATAATTAGGGTTTTTAATAGTTTCTTAATATGTTTCAAGTTAAAGAAATACTTAAGGCAAGTTAAGGTTAATTATGGACTTATATTAAGGTTATAAGATCATTAAAATAAGGTTATATCATGATAAGAAAATATGTACACTTATGGTTATATAGGTAAAAATATAAAGTGGTAAAACATAAAAACAAGGTCAAAAATGAACTTATGAATGTTAGTTAAACATTCTGTCCCAAAGTGCCTTAAAAATATATTTATTTTATATTTTTATAAGATAATACATTTCACGACGATTCCGAAAAAGTAAGAAACTTGTTAAACGGATTAATAACGAAAAAGTTACGTTAAAAACGAGTTATACGTTAATAAACGAAGTCGTAAGTAAATTTCTATAAAAACATTTTTATAAAAATTATAAACACAGTGATTATATTTAATAAATAATACACATTTTTAGGATTCCAAAATGATAGAATCGCAACTATATTCGATTAATAAACGAACGAGTTTATACTTTTCGCGAGTTTACGACAATTAAACTTTTTATAAAACTATTTTTATAAAAGTTACTATTCATGACAGAAAGTTATATTTTTGTAAACCTCATAAAATTATAGAACTTTCAAAAACGAGAACGTCCTCGAAAGAATCATTAAAAACGGAGCTATAACGAATAAAATACGACATTTACGGGTTTTACGACAACAAATACGAATTATATAAAGCACACGTCTGATGTGAACAGTAAAAGTTACTGTTCACCAGAGGGTCAAAATATCGAAAATGTCAAATTATGATAACTCGTCCTCGTAATACGAAAAAATGGGCATAAGAAACGTCAAAATCGGGCCTTAAAACGCAAAATGGTAAGCTAGTTTTACTAAAACGATAATTATAAACTTTTTACTATTACACGCGAATTTTACCAAAACCATTAGTTGTGATTGAACTAATATAGAAATATTATGTGGTTATCAAAGTACTAATATACTAGGGAGTTTCATAATGAGGCCTCTTTCGGATGTGCCGTTTCGACAGTGTTTGATTTACGATTTAAAGTGTCCCAAACTCCTCGAACGTCATGTCATGACCTCTAATAATTATGAAAGCCAACGATAGGACGATGTAACAACTATAAAGATTATAGTCAAGTACTCAGTACTATACGACCTATGATAATTTAGGTTGCATTTAGATCTTTTACGTGACAGCTTAAAACTGCGAATTTGGATTACCCTGAACTTCAAGCGAGATCATAGCCCCGACACTTTTTACAAGTTTTACTGATTTACTACATTTGGGTTGAAAACATGCTTTGTTTTACAAATGGACGCAAGTATTGATTACATGATTTCCCTAAGTCCCGATAACCCAATTAAAGCCCTATTAAGTCATGACTGTCAATTGCATAGATTAGTTGGAATTACATTATGTTGCTGCGAATGTTATTTAATAGATCTATTCGGAAACGACCTCCCCTTCGGAGACTTGCTATCTACCGAGAGCGTAACGATATAACATGGTCGAATTTTAGGATGTTTTTTCGGGTTAAAACATCATTGCGGGCTGAGTAGCAATATTATCGAACAAGACTGTCTGAGCTTTCAGTTTCATGGCATAGTGTAAATGTAATTCTAGTTAGTGATGCGTGCAAGTGTATGGCATTAGCCTAAAAAGTCTTGCGGTCCTACATATTACGATTTATCAAACCTATGAATTCACCAAACATTTTTGTTGACGTTTTTTTAGGCAATGTTTTTTCAGGAGATCAATAGGAGCAAGAGAGTATTCAGACCCGTCAGGACTTGGCTAGGTCTGAAGCTCACTGCAGGGCATTAGAGGCACGAGTTACAGTATTAGAGACTGATGCGCGTCGCCACGAGTGGCAGCGTCAGGCTGCAGATGATCTTGCTGTTCAGTATATCATGCGTACCCAGGCCCTGGAGGCTAGAGCACGCGTTGACACATTGGAGGACACTGGTAGCAGTTCCTAGACTTTGGTTATGATTGTATCTACTATGCAGTCTGTTAAGTTTTATGGGTTACTCCCAGCTAGCAGGCGGTATAGATCTTTTGTTTCAGATTAGCTATCCTGTATAGCCTACTAAGTATTACGGGTAACTCCCGGCTAGTAGGGCTTTATGTTGATTTTTATTTTGTAACCTAGCGATAGGGAAGCATTATGTACCAAACAGATCATGTATATTTCCAGATTATATATGGAATGGATGTATTATGTTATGTCGATCTTGTGTTGGTTATATGTTTCACTGGGTGATGTGATCTTATTTTATTTATGATGCATATGTTATGTCACGTTATGATTGTATTGAAATCTAACGGGTATTGTATTTTCTTGTGATTGAAGAAAATGGCACCAAAGAGAACCACAAGATCAACCCGAGCCCCACCTGTCACACCAACTCCAAATGAAACAACCACAACTGTTACTGAGGCACAACTTCAGGCCTTAATTGACCAAGGAGTTGCTGCTGCAATGGCTGAAGCAGAAGCAAGCAGGGTTAGGAATGGCTACAATAGCAATGGTTCAGGACCAAGGCCAGCCCAAACTGCTCGCGAATGCTCTTACTCTGAATTCTTGAAATGCAAACCTTTGGACTTCAAAGGTACTGAGGGAGTCGTCGGACTCACTCGATGGTTTGAGAAAATGGAGTCTGTGTTTAGCATTAGCAATTGCCCAGCAACTAGCCAAGTCAAATTCGCGACTTGCACTCTGCAAGACGATGCTCTTACATGGTGGAATGCCCATGTTAAGACCACTACTACTGAAGCAGCTCATGCCATGACATGGGCAGCACTGAAGAAAATGATGACTGATAAATACTGCCCGAGGGGTGAGATCAAGAAGATTGAGACTGAGATGTGGAATCTTAAAGTCAAAGGCACCGATGTGGTGGCCTATAGTCGACGATTTCAGCAACTAGCTTTGATGTGTTCCAGAATGTTCCCAGAAGAGATTGACAAGGTTGAAAAGTATATCGGTGGATTGCCCGATATGATACTTGGCAGTGTAAAGGCATCAAAATCGAAGACCATGCAAGAAGTTATTGAGTTTACAACTGAGTTAATGGAGGATAAGAACCATGCCTACGCTGAACGTCAGGCAGAAAGGAAAAGAAAGAATGATGATCTTTCCAAGAACAATCAAAACCAACAGAATAAGAGGCAGAATACAGGCCAGGCCTACACCGCAGGCAATAGTGACAGGAAATCATATGCCGGGTCTAAGCCTCTATGTTCCAAGTGTAATTGCCATCATGAAGCAGGTCCTTGTCCACCTAGGTGTAATAACTGCAATAGGTTTGGCCATCTGGCTAGGGACTGTAGGATACGGCCTGCTAACAACAATAATAACAACAACAACAACAACAACACCACCAACAACCGTAACAGCAACAACAACAACCGTAACAACAACAACAATAATCAGCAGGGCAATGGTTGCTTTGAGTGCGGAGATCAAGGCCACTTTAAAAGAAACTGCCCAAGACTAAGAAACAATGACCGTGGTAACCAAGCTGGAAATGACAGGGCTCCAGCGAAGGTGTACGTGGTTGGAAATGCGGGGGCAAACCCAGACAACGTCGTTGCGGGTACGTTCCTTCTAAACACAACCCGCTAGGCTATATTTATTTAATACGGGTGCTGATCGAAGTTTGTGTCCCCCCCCTAAACCCTTTTAACATTTAGCTCCCAAATTGACATCACGCCATCTACCCTAGATCACTATTATGATGTCGAACTAGCTGACGGGAGGATAATTGGGTTAAACACTATACTTAAGGGTTGCACATTAAACTTCCTAAACCACCAATTCCACATAAACTTAATGCCTGTAGAACTTGGTAGTTTCGATGCTATAATCGGTATGGATTGGTTGGCGAAATACCAAGCGGTCATCATGTGTGCCGAGAAGATAGTTCGCATTCCCTGGAGAAATAAAACCTTAATCATACACGGTGATGGAAGTACCCAGGGAAATGTGACACGATTAAACATCATTTCGTGCACTAAAGCGCAAAAGTACATGGAAAAAGGATTTCCTATCTTTTTGGCACATATCACTGCAAAAGAGGTTGAAGACAAGTCGGAGAAGAACGACTTAGACGTACCAATAGTTCAGACTTCCCCGAAGTATTTTCCTGAGGACTGCCGGTCCCTCCTTCCGACTCGACAAATGGAGTTTTCAAAATTGATTGGTACCTGGTTTGCGCTGTACACGGGCACCTAATCGATTATCGCCTTCCGCAGATAAAGAGTTATCTGAGCAACGAAGAGCAGTCCGACAAAGGCTTTAATAAGACCCAGTTCCTCACCTGGGGAGCACCGGTCCTTAGTTGTCAAGAAATAAAGACGGATCATTCGATGTGGTATTGATTACCGGGAATTGGAATAACTAACGGTGAAGAACCGTTATCCGCACACAAGAATTGACTGATTTATTTGATCATCTCAAGGTCTAGTGTCTACTCGAAAATCGACCCTAAGTTCAGGTTATCACAAATTAAGGTTTTTCGAGAAGAAGATATTCCTGAAGACTGCCTTCAGAACTCTTTAGGCCATTACGATTTTCAGTATGCCGTTTGATTGATCAAACACACCTGCCGAATTTCATGGACCTTAAGAATCGGTGTCAAACCATATCTGGACAAATTCGTAATCGTCTTTATTGATGATATTTTGATCTATTCCAAGAACAAGCAAGAGCATGAAAAGCATCTGAAAATAATACTGGAATTGTTAAAGAAAGAGGAGTTGTATGCAAAATTTTCCAAGTGTGAATTTTGGATTCCCAAAGTACAATTCCTCGGTCATGTGATCGTTAGGAACTGAATTCATGTGGATCCATCCAAATTGAATCCATTAAAGATTGGGCATCTCCTAAGTCACCACGAGATTCGTCAATTTTAGTCTTGCTGATACTATAGAAGATTCAGTAAGGTTTTTCAAAGATCGCCAAAAACCAATGACCAAGCTTACTAAAACGAAGGTCAGTTTGAGTGGGGCGTTAAGCAAGAAGGCAGCACTTTCAACTGTTGAAACAAAAGTTGTGCAGTGCACCAATCTGCATATACCTGAATGAAGCCAAATTCCATCGCATACTGCGAACGCTTTCAAAAAAAGGGTTTTGGGCGCTGTATTGATGAAGAGAGAAAAGGTGATTTCTTATGCATCACGCCAGTTGAAAATCCATGAGAAGAACTAATACAACACATGATTTTGGAACTGAGCTGTGGTTTCGGCTCTCAATATCTGAGACATTATTTATATGGGAACTAAGTGTACTGTTTCACCGAGCACAGAGTTTTGCAACACATTTTAGATCAAAAAGAGGTTTGAACATGAGGCAACACGATGGTTAGAGTTGCTAAGTATTACGTTGCGATATCGGTTTATCACCCGGGGAAAGCAAATGTCGTTGCTGATGCTTTGAGCAGGAAAGAACGAGAACCACCGTTGAGAGTTCGAGCTTTGGTTATGACTATTAGTTTGGATCTTCCCAAACAAATCTTGAATGCTCAGACCGAAGCGCGAAAACCCGAGAACAAGTAGGTGAAGACGTTGGGGGAATGTTGGTTGAAAAATGGCATAAATTTCCAGAAGCTATTATAGAACAAAAGTTTGGAACCACGTGCGGATGGAACCATGTTCCTCAATGCAGGAGTTGGTTACCTTGTTATGGCGATTTGCGAACTTGATCATGCTCCGAAATCCCTTAAATCAAAATACCTTTTATCCGGGTTCCGACAAAATGTACAGACATGAAGAAGTTCTATATTGGTGGCCCAACATGAAAGCCGCACATTACCATTATGTTAACAAGTGCTTTGACCTGTGCTAAGGTCAAGGCCAACATCAAAGTCCATTAGGATTGTTGTTGTACACCCCCTAAATACCCGAATGGAAGTGTGACAACACACTATGGATTTTGTCACTAATCTTCCCTAAACGTCTCAAGGCTATGACACAATTTGGGTGATCGTTGACCGACTCACTAAGTCTGCGATCTTCACACCAATGAGAGAGACTGATCCTTTGGACAAACTTGCAAGAATGTACCTGAAGGAGGTGGTCACGAGACATGGAATACCTGTCTCAATCATTTGTGATCGCGACCCGAGATTCGCATCAAATTTCTGGAGGTCACTTCAGAATGCTTTGGGTACTAATTTGGATATGAGTACCGCGTACCATCCACAAACAGACGGGCAAAGCGAGAGGACCATTCAAACTCTCGAAGATATGCTGCGTGCTTGTGCAATCGACTTTGGAAAGGGTTGGGTTAACCATTTGCCATTAGTCGAGTTTTCAATACAACAATAACCTATCACCTAGCCATCAAGGCCGCACCATTTGAAGCACTTTAAGGTCGTAGAGTTCGTTCACCTGTTTGTTTGGACTGAAGTTGGAGAAGCTCAAATACTTGTCCAGAACTGATCCAAAGACCACTGAGAAAATCATTCAGATCAAGCAAAGGATGCAAGCCCCTCATGATCGGCAGAAGAGTTACGCTGACTTGAAGCGTAAGCCAATGGAATTTCCAAGTTGAGACAAAGTCATTGCTTAAGATCTCGCCTTGGAAAAGGGGTCGTGCGTCATGGCAAACCGGGGGAAGTTGAACCCTAGGTATGTTGGACCTTTTAAGGTGATAGAAAGGGTTGGAGAAGTTGCTTACAAGCTTGAACTTCCAGAAGAGTTGAGCAGAGTTCATAATACGTTTCATGTATCTAATCTGAAAAAGTGTCATGCCGACGAACCATTAGCCGTTCCGTTGGATGGACTTCATCTGGATGACAAGCTTCATTTTGTTGAGGAACCGGTAGAAATAGTGGGCCGTGAAGTTAAACGGTTGAAGAGAAGTCGGATCCCATTGGTCAAAGTTCGATGGAACTCCAAGAGAGGTCCTGAGTACACGTGGGAGCGTGAAGACCAATTCAAGAAGAAATATCCACACCTCTTCACCAAGACCACACCGTCGTCAAGTGCTGCATTGTGAGCCTTGAGGACAAGGCTCGTTTAACGGGGGAAGTCTATAACACCCTGTGTTTTCAAGTCTTTGACGACGTCGATAAATATGCTATTTATTTTTAGTGTTGTACGCGTTTGCTTGTAATTTCATGAATTAAGTTTAAATCGCGTAAGCTAAAAATTAGCGTTCAATGTGATCGGGCATCAAACAATTAAATGTTTACATTAAGCAAGGGTTATATAATTATTTTGAGGATAATTATTAACTTTGTTCATTCTATTTTTATCGGATACGTAAAGTGTATACGTTTCGCGATAAATTGCGTTTAGGCACTCCCGGAACCACCAAAACTTTTCTACGCTTCAACAAATACCCACTTTTATACCCAATACATAAAGTTTACTCAAATATATCATATATATCTCTTATATGCCGAATTTATGGTCAATGGTACAAAGAAATACAAGAAACTCTTCCATTTGGTCAAAACAACACCATACTTCATTAATCTACACCTTACCTCTTTAATGCACACCATACTTGTCTCTTTGACTCATGAGACCATACCTAAGACCAAGACCCATCACTTGAACCATACCTTGTCTCCTTGACTAGGTCTTGCCATATATATACATGTATCTCTAGTAAGAAAGATCATTCATGCTTTAACACTTAGTGAAAAACAAACAAAACCCCCTTTTTGCTCTATATAAGCTCACGGCATCAAGCAAGCACTCTACATAATCCATACAAAATTTTATCCAACCCATACACTTCTATATACATCTATCCCAAGATATTCTAAGGTGATCCCAAGCATTGGCTAACCTTTTCCAAGTATTAATCAAGAAAAGCAAGATTAGGGTTTTCTTAAGAAAATAAGGGTTTTCTTAAGTGCAAGCTTTGGTTTCTAGTCTAAACACGGGTTTAGCATTTGTTTATCATCATCATCATACCTCATAAGGTTTACTTGAACTCTTTATGTTCTTATAATCTTCATTTTTTTAAGCATATGTTATTTCTATTTAGTTTAATCACCATTTAGGATTTTATCATGAAAATGAGATTTAAACTTGAAATGATCATATGGATTACTTTTATATATGTTGTGATATTACATATAACATGTTAAAAAATGAATGATAAAATATTGTAAAATCATGTTGTTTTGGCGTAAACATGATTATGGGATAATTAGGGAATTTTAATAGTTTTCTTAATATTTTCAAGTTAAAGGAAAACTTAAGGCAAGTTTAAGGTTAATTATGGACTTATCTTAAGGTTATAAGGATCATTAAAATAAGGTTATACATGATAAGAAATATGAACACTATGGTTTTATTATGTAAAAAGTAAAAGTGGTAAAAACATAAAAACAAGGACAAAATGAACTTATGAATGTTATTAACATTCTGTCCAAAGTGCGCTTAAAAATATATTTATTTTAATATTTTATAAGATAATAAATTTCACGACGATTCCGAAAAGGTAAGAAACTTGTTAAACGGATTAATAACGAAAAAGTTACGTTAAAAACGAGTTATACGTTAATAAACGAAGTCGTAAGTAAATTTTTATAAAAACATTTTTATAAAAATTATAAACAGCAAGTGATGATATTTTTAATAAATAATACACATTTTTAGGATTCCAAAATGATAAGAATCGCAATTTTTCGATTAATAACGAACGAGTTATGAATTTCGCGAGTTTACGACAATTAATACTTTTATAAAACTATTTTTATAAAAGTTACTATTCATGACAGAAAGTTATATTTTTGTAAACCTCATAAAATTATAGAACTTTCAAAAACGAGAACGTCCTCGAAAGAATCGTTAAAAACGGAGCTATAACGAATAAAATACGACATTTACGGGTTTTACGACGACGAATACGATTTTTATAAAACTCACGTCTGATGTGAACAGTAAAAGTTACTGTTCACCAGAGGGTCAAAATATCGAAAATGTCAAATTATGATAACTCGTCCTAATACGAAAAGATGGGCATAAGAAACGCGAGAAACGGGCTTAAAACGCAAAAGTTACGCCAGTTTTACTAAAACGGTAATTATAAACGTTTTAACTTATTAAACACAATTTTTCCAAAACCATTAGTTGGTGATTGAGCTATATAGAATGTTATGTGGTTATCAAAGTACTATATTACTAGGGAGTTTCATAATGAGGCCTCTTCGGATGGCGTTTCGACGAGTTGTTGGATTTACGATTTAAAGTGTCCTAACTCCTCGAACGTCATGTCATGACCTCTTAAATTATGATAGCCCGAACGATAGTACGATGTAACAACTATAAGATTATATTCAAGTACTCGGTACTTATACGACCTATGATAATTTAGGTTGCATTCGATCTTTTACGTGACGCTTTATCTGCGATATTTGGATTATCAGAACTCAAGGTGAGTTCATAGCCCCACATTTTTACGATTTCAATGATTTATAATTATGGGGTGGAAACATGCTTTGTTTTACAAATTGGACGCAAGTATTGATTACATGTTTGCCTAAGTAGCGATAACCCAATTAAGCCCATTATCATGAACTGTCAATTGCATAGATGTAGTTGGGAATTACATTATGTGAGCGCGAATGTTATTTAATAGATCTATTCGGGAAACGACCTCCCCGTTCGGGTGACTTGCTATCACCGAGAACGAACGATATAGCATGTCGAATTTTAGGGATGTTTTCGGGTTAAAACATCATTGCGGGCTGAGTAGCAATATTATGCGAACAAGACTGTCGAGCTTCAGTGTCATGAGCTTAGTGTAAATGTAATCTAGTTTTGGGATTCTGCATGTGTTGCATTATCACGGGAAAATCTTGCGGTCCTACACTTTATGATTTATCAAACCTATGAATTCACCAACATTATTGTTGACGTTTTTAAGCAATGTTTTTAGGAGATCAATAGGCATGGGATGCCAGGGATGCATTGGGTTACATTTTGGATTGCACGCTTAAAGATTTAGGTGCATCATATTTTGGGAAATGTATTGTCGACTTTTGTAATATTCAACATTGAACAAGTAAAGCTATATGCTTTTGTATTATGTTTTCAATTAAATCCAATGTATCAGTTTAAACGACTTTTTGTGTCGTTCTTATATATCTTGTGCTATTGATCTTGAAGTAACACGCCCCAGACCCTTATTCCGCTGCGACCCAATTTGGGGGTGTTACAAAACGTCTCTTTTGGGTTGTTTTCTATGATTATGATTGTTGTTTCCATGAAGTAATACCCCAGATTAGCTTCCGCTGCTATATGTAAAAATGGGGGTATTACAGATTGGTTTCAGCGCCATGGTTATAGAGAACAAGTTTAAAACCTTAATTATAACCACATTTCTTTTCTAGCCATCAAAGTCCTCCGCTCTACTTCCGATTTTGAGGATGCTTTTTCCTCTATGAATATTCTTAACTATACTTCGGTCTCATCAGATTATTTCCCAGCTTCATTGGGAAGCAATTCTTTTAACTCTTCGGAAAACTCTAACGATAATATGATTCCATCGGTATTCTCATCTTTCTAGAATAATACTTATTTGAAGGACGTACAAGCATTGTATGCTAAGAAATTACCTATTTCATCACCACATCCTATTACTTTACCAGCTATTTTGACTCCATCTCTGGTATTACCACCATTACTACTATTTGATCCTTGATATTTCTTTGTTCTTGAAGAATTATTACCACCTAAGAAGCGAATCCGTTCCCTATCTTCTTCCTAAACTATATTTTTTAATTCATCTCGAAATCAAACCTGTGATTTGGTATCACCATCTTTCTCAATTTATACTCCTACCCCACCTCAGATATTTGAAATAGGATAAAGTTCAATTAAGATGCATCTGAAACATCATGAGGAACAAATCGAAGATATTTTGAATTACTTAGATGAACTCTCTTTTCACCGCATTGAGAAAATGAAAGAAGGACCTACTAATGGTAACGAACTAAAGACCAAACTTAAGAGAATCCATACTCAGATTATCAAACTTCAAAGGAAGAAGTTAGGGCAAAAAGATAAGATTGCTTTTGCTCAATACACAATTTCCAATCTTGAATGAATCATTGAGAAAATCCAAGTTCGACACCAAACGGATTAGGAAGATCTTTAGGATGTCATCTACCGGTTCAAAATCAACAAACTCTTAAACTAGTTTCAGCTTTATCCTAGCCATGGGATGGGTGGTATAAATAAAAATGCTTGTTAAATCTTGACTATGTACAGTAAAAAGACAAGTTATTTATAAAGGCAATCCCTTTTCATACCTTATTGTTTCCAACTTATCTCTCTTTCATCATCATTTCCACCATTTGCATCATTATCTCCCTCTTTATCATAACCTCTAAGTGCTTATAAATTCAAAAATAAGCATTTCTCTTTAAGCATTTTAAGCATCACATTCTCTTTTATAACTTAGGATATCATTCTTATTACGTGTTATCTTTTGTTGATAGAATGCCTCCCAAAAGGATATCAACATCTGAAACACCAGCCATAACTTTAGCTGCCATCCGGCAACTAATTAATAATGGCATTTCCTTAGCTCTGAAAGCACAAGATGCATCAATGGAAAATACTGACAATACTAACAAGAACATCGGGAGAAGCAGAACTCCAGTAGCAAGAAAAGGAATCAACGATCACAAAAGAAAGTTTGAAGATAGAGGAAACACCACCAACAAAAACAATTATCCCAAATACAACAACAATAACCACTCTAACAATCGCAATAACAACAACTACCAAGATAACAACAACAAAAACAACCATAACAACGATTACCACCAACAGCAGAATAGAAGACAAGAAACCTTCAGAACTTATACCGCCACTAATGGATATACTGGAAACCTTCCCTTGTGTAAAAGATGTAGACT